>JAKWIY010000456.1:0-41211 GCA_027704805.1 Solanum corneliomulleri
AACTCAAAATTACAAAACTAACAACTGGAAGTTAGAATTTAGGGAAATTCAAAAATTAAAGCAAATACTTTCTTCATTTATCTAGTTTTGATTTGATATAGAGTTTAAGAAAGTATGAAAGATTTTTGAATCTTGTGCTCTTTAACTAAAGACACGTAGAATATACCAAATTATTTTGTAATCTTGTGGTTTTAACATACCATGTGAAAAAAGACATGTAGAATATACCAAATCGTTTTGTAATCTTGTGGTTTTAACATACCATGTGAAAAGTTAAAATGAAAGAGAAAAAGAAAGCGATATCCTCTTTTAAACGGACCAAAAAAAGTAAATAACCAGATTGAAATGGAGGGAGTATTTGCTATCTTAACAATGGTTGGAACATTGCTTTGGTTAATTAAATCTCAGTCATTATCTTTTTTATCATGATACATGTCTCTCATCCAAGTTAGAATTTGAGAAAGGGAGAGATAGAAAATGGAGAGGAGCACACACAAACATATTTGGCAAGGTGTTAACTGGAATTCTTTTGTGTGCATACATTATTTTTTCCCCATGTCGACAACATATGTACATAATTTCCCTCTTGTCCTAGTCATCACTACCCCAAACATCAATAATCCTAGATATCACTATAGGACTCCTAACTGAGTGATTACCATTTTCTTCAACCCAAGTGATTGACCCAACGTTCCTACTCTGATCACTATCACCTATATAGCGAATTGACAAAGTATAGCTTTGTTTATCATTCTTCTCCTTGAACACCAGAGTTCGCGGTGACACCGAAACTGTGGAATTTTTGGGAGTTTCAATCTTTACTTTATAAGTTGCTCCACCTTTACCAACATTTGTTAGAGTCCTCCTGAATTTCTGCTCCAACCAGGTGAAGTTCTCCTCCAGGCTGAACGGGTACAAGGCAATGAATGATGGGTAATTGAGATCAGCTGATGGATTTGAGCAGTTGTCATAACTGGCTGATGATCTTGCAAACGTTTTGAACTGCTCTTCAGTGAAATTCATAGAGCATATAAGATTATGTAATCTTGTGGGGTAGCATCATATACTAGGCCGGGATCAAGAGCTCTGTTCGGGTCAACATGCCCTGCTCCCATGTCTAGGGGCGTGGCTACAAAGTTATCATCCTCTCTTATAGGCTTTTGAGCACTATTCAAATGGTTTGCAGTAGTCATCATGGCAGAGCGAATAGCTGAAGGACTCCATTCAGGGTGTGCGCCTTTTAGCATTGCTGCAATTCCTGCCGCATGAGGAGCAGCCATTGATGTGCCTGATTTAAGCTCGTAATCAGTGGCTAATGCTATGTTCTGAATACTTTGTGAAAAGAGATTAGGTGGAACTGCTGCAAGAATCAGTACCCCTGGTGCCATAATATCTGGCTTTGCGATTCCCAAGTAGCTTCTAGAGGGCCCTCGTGATGAGGATCCAGCAAGAACTGGGGCTGGCCTTTCTCCATCCACATATGTTTCTTGGAATGTTATGGTGACCGTGGGAGCAACACTGTTTTTAACGTAATTGATGACTTTTTTCCCTTCCTTCTTGTCAATCACAACTCCCGGGTGGGAAAAAGAAGCATCTCTGAACACTCCTGGATCCTCAGAAATAAAGATGCCTGCTTTAAATCTTGCTTCTTCGACGTGAGAAATTTGACTACTGAAACCAAAACCATCTTCATCCGCATTATAATCACAGATGATAATGGTGCTTTCGGGATCAGGAACTTGCGATAGCAACTCATCTGACCTGCAAGTGGCTAGAGTCTTGTTGTAAATCACCAGAGAATCCCTGACAAAGGCTCGTGCAGGAAACAAGCTCCACCCCCTAATTTTTAGTCCATTGCCCAAATTCAAAGTTCCTGCAAATGTCCGGTCGGTGTAGCCTGATGCCACACACAATATCCATGGAGATCCATTGCCTAAACTCCCCCAACTTGGACCTCGATTTCCAGCTGAAGCTGAAACTAGCACTCCCTTCATCATAGCTCCAAAAGAAGCAATAGATATAGCATCTTCATATAAGGGAATGAACCGGTAACTAAAAGAAATGGATATCATGTCAACACCATCTGCGACAGCTTGGTCCATAGCAGCAATTAGATCCGATGTTAAGCTTCCTTCACGAAAGCTAAACTTGTATACAGCTATCCTAGCTCGCGGGGCAACCCCTCTTGCTGTTCCTTGTGCATATCCAAAATGGGAAACACCTTTCACAAAGTTCCCAGCAGCAATGGAAGCACAATGTGTGCCATGACCATTAGTATCCCTAGCAGAATTCATGGAAATGTTCAGAGTGGGATCATCAGCCAAAAGTCCCTTGTTGAAGTAATTAGCCCCAATGAGTTTTCTATTGCACATGGAAGTGTTAAACTGGGTGCCTGGATTGCAAATTCCTGTCCATCTTTTGGGGATTTCAGGAATACCATCATCTCGAAAACTTGCAGATTCGGGCCAGATGCCACCGTCAAGAACACCAATGATCACATCTTGGCCTAAACCAGAAGCTGGCCATAACCAGATGAGGGATTGAGCTTGAGGTAATCAGATGTGTAAGTAGTGTCAGGTTCCACAGTTCTATCTTTGTATGCTGAAATGAAACCTGGCGACTTCTTCAAAGCTTTCAGTTCATCTTTGGACAAAACAGCACTGAAGCCATGAAACACATGATCATAAGAGTACACAAGTTTTGGAACAGAGTGGAATCTGTCTAGTGATGAAGGAACAGAAGCTTTGATGGAATCAATAGTAGAAGAATGCCAATGATGATGATCAGTAAAGACATTAGGCATTAAAGATTTGTCCAAATGGACAATATAAGTGGATCTTTGTGCTATGGCTAAGTAACAGAGCAAATGAGCAGAAAGAAACCATGAAAGGAAGAAAAGATGAAGAGAATAAGGAAACCCCATTGTAGATCTCTGTATTGACTGAACACTGCATATTCAAGTGACTTAATAAGATAATAGAAGCATCATTTGGTTGTTGCAATAATAATAAAAATAGTGAAGAAAAGAATGAAATGTGTTTAAAGGGTAGTAAAGTAATAAAGATAGGCGGCTGTTGTAAGTGAAATGAACCTATTAAGTACTGTTTCTAGAAAGTAATCTGTATGTCAACTTTCAAATAGGACCTCACTTGTCATCCCATTGAAATCAGTGATATTTTCAATACTATATTAATCAGTTCTTGTTTTATTAATAATCTATACGGGATAGAGCTAGAGTACAGTTAAGTAACTTTGTTCTAAATATTATATTTGTATTAAGAAATTTATTGAATACATACTAAATATTATTTAGAACTTAACAATATATATAAACAGAAACTCCAAAAACATCAAATTCATGCTCCGTCTCTGAATATTCGCCACATTTAATTGAATGATTTTCCCTTCAAATGAGGTGATCTTTGATTTACCCTTCACATGGGTGGTTTGTAATTTTTGCTCTTAGAAATTGAACTTATGTCTAGCGGGCATAAGTCCTTTAAAGGCACGGAGTATAACTTATGATATATTATGATACAAAATTAAAGACTAGCAGAGTATTGGGTGAAAGTAAGACGGAAGGACTACTGTTATTTGTTTGTTTATGATAGTACAGGCAATTCAGACAGCTTACACATTTACCATTTTGCTTTCAGCTTTCCTTTGTTCTTGTGTTTGGTACTTCCAATTCAATCATGGGAGATATCACTATAGGACTCCTAAGAGTATGATTTCCGTTCTCTTCAACCCAAGTGATCGACCCATAGTTTCTATTGGGACCTATATAACGAATTGTCAAAATATAGCTTTGCTTATCATTTTTATTCTTGAATATCAAAGTTTGTGGTGACGCTGAAACTTTTGAGTTCTTGGGTTTTTTTATCTTAGCTTTATAAGTAACTGCACCTTGATCAACATTTGTGACTTTCCTCCTGAATTTCTGCTCCAACCAGGTGTAGTTTCCCTCATTGTTGTACAATGCAATGAATGATGGGTAATTGAGATCAGCTGATGGATCTGAACAGTTGTGATTGGCTGATGATCTTGCAATAGTCTTGAATTGCTCTTCTGTGAAATTCATAGAGCGTACTCTTGTGGAGTAGCATCATATACTAGGCCGGGGTCAAGGGCGCTGTTGGGATTGACATGCCCTGATCCCATGGCTAGGGGTGTGGCTTCCCTGTTAATGTCAGAGTCTATGATTGGTTTTCCAGTGTTATCCAAAGGATCTGCCGTGGTCATCATGGCAGATCTAATAGCTGAAGGACTCCACTCAGGATGCGCGGCTTTTAGCATTGCTGCGATTTCAGCAGCATGTGGTGCAGCCATCGATGTGCCTGATTCAAGAATGTAATCAGAGGATAATTCTATGTTTGTCCCAATACTTGTAGCAAATACATTTGGTGGATATGCTGCAAGAATCAGCACCCCTGGTGCCAATATATCTGGCTTTGCAATTCCCAAATAGCTTCTGGAGGGTCCTCGTGTGGAGGATGCAGCAACAACTGGCGCTGGCTTTGCATCTAGATACGTCTCTTGAAATGTGATGCTGGCTGTGGGAGTGACGCTATTTTGTATATAACTGATCACTTGTTTCCCTTCAGTTTTGTTAATCACAACTCCAGGATTGGGAAATGAAGAAGAGCTGAACAGTCCTGGATCCTCAGAAATAAAGATGGCTGCTTTAAGTCTTGCTCGACTGACAGTGCGCATTTGATCAGAAAAATCCCAGCTTTCATCACATATAATGATGGTGCGTTCGGGATCAGGATCTTGTGATAGCAATTCCTCGGAACTGCAATTAGATAGAGTTTGTTGTGAATCACTGTTGAATCCTTTACAATGGCTCTTGCAGGAAACAAGCTCCACCCCCTAATTTCGAAGCCATTTCCCAGTGTCAAAGATCCTGCAAATGTCCGTTCAGTAAGGCCTGATGCCACGCACAAGATCCATGGAGATCCGTTCTTTAAAGTTCCAGTATCCGGGCCTCGATTTCCAGCTGAAGCTGAAACAAGAACTCCCTTCATCATAGCTCCAAAAGAAGCAATGGATATAGCATCTGGGAACAAAACGGGACCCAAATGAAATGGACATCATGTCAACACCATCCGCAACAGCTTGGTCCATAGCTGCAATTAGATCTGAAGTAAAGGTACCTTCTTTGAAGCTAAACTTGTATACAGCTAGCCTAGCTCGTTGCGCAACCCCTCTAGATGTACCTGATGCATATCCAAAATGGGAAACACTTTTGGCGAAATTCCAATAAGGTAACACCATTCTAGATCTTTGCTGTGTTGGCTACATACAACATCAGATTCAAGTGAGTTTATAGGATTATGCAGTTAGCATTTGGTTGTTGCAATAATCATATTGTATGTCAAGTGGAGAACAATACTGAGTTTGAAAAAGGTAGTATAGTAAAATATAGGAACATGACTCCACTTGTAATCTAATGAAGGGAATTATAATCTCTTTTTAATATAACAAAGAGAGAAGTCACTAATGAATGAGTGTTGCTTCCACTCCATGTTACTTTTAGATTTCATAGTTGTAACAGGTGATATTATACTTGTCTTCTGGATAATATAATGTGGATCACAAGGGCCAAACTTCCCCAACTTGCTACTGACCCTAAAAACATTTCTCTACTTTGGAACATAAATCCAACGAGATTATAAAAGAGAACTTGACAGAACCACTTAGGTAGAGAATGATAAAGTTTTGGCGTAATACATAAATATATTCTTTAATTGTGCATTAACTTACATTTATGCTCTCCAACTTTGATGTATACAAGTAAACACTTATACTTGTATAAAATTGAACAAATATACATCTGCATCCTACATGACAATCTGAGTCTTACATGGTATTCTATGTGTATTATGTCCACAAAGGGCATAAATATGTAATTTAAGATCAAATTAAAAATATATTTATGATTATGCTTTTCCTAAACTATGCAAGCAAAAGTGATACATTGGCCTAACTTAGGTCCGGCTCGAGATGTTGTTCACTATATTATTTTGGAAATGTTTAATAATATTGTTTATTTTATGAAATCAATGAATAATTTTACACTTAGTTTCTAATCTACCCTTATCATTAATTATAGTCATTCTCCTATTGTATTTTTCAAGACATTGTATTTTATTATATTCAAAGGTGATATAGTAAAATTACTCTTCTATTTATAATTTCTTAAAAAGTGTGCAAAGTCAATAATAGACAACATTGTTAGACAGAGGGAGTATTAGTTGAGTGATAATTACTATATTCGTTTCAAAAAAGTGTCACTTTAGAATTTCAAGACAATTTACTTGAGTATGTTTTTTTTAACAATACTCTTACATTCTATCTTCTTATAATAGTGTTCAATTTCGAGAGTCACTTATTAAATATGAATATACTCTCTTTGTTCAACAATAGTTGTCCACTATTGTCTTGACACATGAATTAAGACGTAGAATAATAGGTTATATCATTATTAAATATTCCTCGCGTCTCATTTTATATGTCAATTTTTTACTTTGCACTAGCATTAAGAAATGATGTAACTTTACACTTTACCCTTAAACAATATGGTAATTTATGTATTGATTTTATGAAGTGACAAGTATTATGGATCAACTAATTGTAGAAAGGGATGACATATAAAATGAAACGGAGGGAATATAGGTCATCTAAACATAGGAAAAATGAATAATATCTAACAATAAGGGTAAAATAGATATAAAATAATAAATTACTTATTGATTTTATAAACTGAACAAATATTATTAAATATCTTATAATAATATATTGAACAAGTAAAAATAGATAAACAAATTAATAAACTATGAATATAATTTTTATTTAAGTGCCATTCATTTTCGGACGGACAATTTTTATTAAGAGAATATTCATAGTGGGACGTATGGAGTAGTAGTTTGCTCAACAAAGAGGAAAATATATAAAATTAAAAAGGCACTTTCCAACCCTTGTGTTTGCAATAAATTTTAAATAACAAAAAATAAATTTCAATCACAATAAATCAGAAAAATATAATTTTATTAATAAAGATTGCGGGTACAATTCAACTCCTCCCTTAATTTTCCTTTTCTAAAATTTTTGATGACTGTTAGTAGCGTGTTTCTCAAACTAGATTGATTTAAATTTGATCTCAATATTCCATCAAATTGCAGGATATTCGAGATATCTTTTAAGGAAATTTAATACCCTTTATTATTATATAGACATGACCTAGGGTCTAGGGTTGAATAATCTCTTTCAGTTGAAACTGAATACACCTTCCAGAGTTCCAATTTGAATTGAACAAGTCTTGTCAAATCTCACAAAATTTCAGTGTCTACAAATGTCCCCTGCGTCAAGGCTTGTCGGAGTGTAAACTTGATGAAACGCAAAGACGAGTCTTGAAGTACTCATTCTTCAACTTCATATTTAAATGTGAGAAGAGATGAAGGATAAATTTAGTCCCACTAAGCGTGCCAATTTGTTTGCAACAAATTATAAACCTATGAAAAATAAATAAACCACACAAATATAATTTGAAGAAACATAAAATTTTATATAATCAATGTGGGTACAATTCTATTGATCCCTTTGATTCTCCTCTCCTAAAATTTATCATTTTTCTCGAACTAGGATGATTTAGAATTGATCTCTATATGAAAATTCCATGAATTTTCGGAATATTCAAGATGTCTTTTAAAGTGATTTAGTACCCTTTATATAGGCATGATCTAGGATTTGAACCGAGTAGCCTCCAAAAATTATAATTGAAATTGAACACTCTTCTAGGGTCTCAATTCAAATTGAACACGTTCCACAAAATTTCAATGTCTACACCTTGTTCCAACAAGGTATTATGAAGAAAAAAAAAGAACAATTGTGTAAAACTGTAAAATATACTACACAAGAGTAATGAATTATAAATTCATTAAATCCAAAAAAATAAACTTGAAAAGTAAACAAAATCTAGCTAAAAGTAATTCCTACCACTCTCTACAAACAATTAAATATAAGAAACAAAAATATAAAAATTCAAAGAATGTTCTAGTGTTAAAATAGATAACAAACTCCAATTTATTTGAGACTGAAGAGCGACTTGTTGTAGTCGAACTGTGCATGCATCTTCTTAATGATTTCATTAAGCTTGAGAGTTGTTATCGAACTCATTTTTATTATATGCTTCGAAAATTTTTATTTTGCGTTTCTTGATGATACATTTGACGATAAAATAAACTACAAAAACTAAGACAAAAGCAACAATTAGACCTTCAAGAAATGGAATGAGGAGACCATGCCATTTATTAGCACCATAATCTTTCAAATTTTCACCTTCGTAAGTAATATTATTACTACTATTTCCACGATTCGACATATTGAATTAATTTGTACTAAGGGAAGAATATTCTAAGAAGAGAAAAATTATGATCGGAAGGGTGCATATGAGAGGGTAAAAGGTACGTAGACCTTTATTTATATAGATGTCATGTGTCTGTTATTCGAAGAAAAAAAATTAAGGTAGGGGGAGTTAAGAGGATTTATTTAGTAAATTTACTTATTAATGAAACATTCTCCTCTTTTTTTTTTCTTTTTTTTTTTGGTTATAAAAGAAAAAAAAACGTAACTTTCCTTATTCATATATATGTTTGCCTTAAAATTTATTGAAAATTTTAGGTTAGAGCGAGTAGAAGGAAAGAGAGGGAAGGGAAATAAAAAGGAACCATTTATAAAGTAGAAAGAAAAAATAATAATGCTACTAATTTGTAAAAAGTATAATTTTTTGGTAAGGTCAAACATTAGGGTACCAAATTCTATAGTTAAGAATATTTATAATTTGCACCTACACTATCTATTTATTTAATTTCAATGTGTTACTTTCTTTCTAAGAAAAACGTTAGTTGGTAAATTCAATAATTTATCAATTAGCGTATTTTTTAGAAATTGTATCTATCAATTTCTTTCTATAAATTAGTATAACCCCAAATTAGAGATATTTTTTCTTTTTATTTTCTTTTTATTTTCATGGACAGTTAGTTCTTCAATTTTTTACTAATTCAAATTCAACAATGTCGTTCTTTCTCTCTCTTGCTTTTCGTCATGAATGACTCGTGATAGTTTATGAAATTTCGCGGTAGCTATGAGAGAAAGCTAGGGAGCTTTAACTCTATTTGTGCAAATTATTCATTTTGTATCAATGTATTTAGTGTATCGTCAACTAGTTATAAAATTGTAGCAATGTACTCAATTGTATTAGTTTCTTGTTATACATTTGTATCTTGCATTTGAGTATATATTGTTCATTGTTGTACATTTGCATCAAAAATATTTATATTTGTATCAAAATCCCGTTGATTATAGTAGATTGTGATATTAGTTGAGCGTATAACTGTGTTAATTTTTTTTTTTTTAAAAAAAAGTACAACAAAATAATGTTGCGCAATTCACATAGGTTATTAAGGGTTGTATTTGATAAATACATTTGATATAGCAAGTTATAATATAGCTATAAATTGGAATTAACAAAAGAATAGTTAAGAAGGCCTATAGTTAGTTATTTTTGAAATATAATGTTGGCAAATTGCTATCAAGCAATGTTGAAATGACTCATTAACACACAGACTTGTGAGAAAAATCTTTGATCAGATTTACTGTTTCTTCTTCTTTTAATTTTTTTTTATGTTTGTTTTAGACGTTCAACCAAGTTTTTCCTTTATTGATAGCTTAACATCTCTTTCTATAAAAAATTTTTTTGCACTAAATCGATCTTTTTGAAACCTAAGTTATTGGTTTGATCGGAGGAGAATTGTTTAAAAATAATGAAGCAAATAAAACTAATCTCTTATTTTGAATTATTTATGATGATCACAAACTTCAATATAACAATAAATGTGCACAACATGCACGTGATTATCTTATTAAAGAATAATTTAAAATCCATCACCAATATTTTTATTATTAAAAAATATAGAGAAAACATATCAATTCGACACATACACATCTCAAGAACTTAAATTTTTAATTAAGATGGTCATACACCATACCAATTTTAAAAGGAAAATTTTTATATATAATGACAAACTAATAATTTAAATTAAATGCTATAACCATACTTTAATTTAATTGTGTCCTGTAGCAAACTGTTTGTCAGTCGTCTCTCTCCCTCAAACTCTCGTTCGCCACTTTTCCTCTGTCGCTCGCCTCTCTCGCTTTATACAATCAGAAATGTATCAATTACATTTGCTGTTTGTATAAAGCGAGAGAAAATTGTCTATACACATGCAAATACATATATCTTTGTCCTATACACTTACAATTATACTATACAATACAAATATTTCTTTGCCCAGTTCTCTTTTGTGTAAAGCGAGAGAGAGCGATATTTGATATGCAAACATTTTATTTCGATTCAATTGTATGCAAATTCAAATTTTATACAGATATACAAATACATAAAATTGAATTGAGAGGCTGTCAATGATTTATACAAATGAGAGACAAATTATACAAACGATTTATACAAAGGAGAGACTGCCAACAATTTATACAAATGGTCTGCCAGCGAACTATACAGTTGCTTCTTTTGTATATATGTATAGCGAAAATAGTCAAAGCATGTTTGCTGTGAAGCGCAACTATACAAACTATAACTATATCATACATATATGAATTTTGTATTTGCTATACGTAAAAATTGCTCATTTTAAAAAACATAAATAAATAAAAAAAAGCACTATCCAACGTTGTTCTTAACATATAATGAAATTAAAACATATTAAAAGTCTGTGTAATATTATATGAGTAATATACAAGTTGTAAAAATCACGACTTCATTAAACCGAAATGAGTAAACTTGAACTAGAAAAATAAAACACCCCAATAATTCATCTCACTCTTTTGACAAGAACTTATCAATAACTATATATATCAGAGCTATATATTTGTAAAATAAACAAAACTATAGGTTAAACTAGAAACAGACGTGCAACACACGTATCAAGATACTAGTAACGTAATAAAAGAAACATAAACATTGTGAAACTAATTATTTTTCTTCCCCTTCTAGACTTTAGACGTAGCCTCATCATCACTATCCTCTTTTGATTTATCATCACTATGATTTGCCTCATCATCACTATCATCTTTTGATTTATCATCACTATGATTTACCTCGTTGATTTTGGAGGATTTTCTTCTTCTAAATCTGCAGATGATTTTACAAAGAATGACTAACACAACGACCCCTAAAACACCCCAAAGGGCTTTGTTTGGAATATGCCAACCATCATAATTGTTCAATTTTGTGTTATTTCCTGCAGGACTAATAACACTTGTTTGAAAAGACATATTCGAAATTCAACTACAAGACACAAAATTTATTTTGTGTCAACATGTTAGGGGTTTATTCACATTTTATAACCCAAAGTTTTCCTTATTAATAAAAAAAAGCAACATACTTACATGAATAGTTGTGATTCGAGGGGAAAAAAATATAACTTTCCTTATTCATATGCTTGCCTTGAGATTTTAGGTGCAAGGTGTCTTTAAAAGTGGGGAAAAAACCATAATTAGAGTGGAAAAGAAGAACAATGTAATTTCTTTTTGGTTAAACGTTAATTTTCTATTTTTATTGGAGTGGTCAATGTCATGGTGGCGAGGTAAAAGAAGAATCGGGTAATTTCAATTGAAATTTAGCAATTTTGGTTGACTTGGGGAAATCATTCAGTTGAGGGGTATATTGTTAAGATTGGTAAAGACAGATACAGATACATACAGGACAAACTTAATTTATGAATAATTTTACCCTTCCCCTTACAATTAAGCTAGTGAAATTTGATAGCTTAGTTGATTGAATATCTAAACTTTCCCTTCTTTGTTTGTAATTCCCTCTCGTTTTTCCTTCTCCCATCCCAATATTTATATTTTTTTTAAAATATGTCAAGCTTAATCTTGAACACAGACTGAGAACATGAAAATGGTGACACCTCTGGGATTTCTCTGATCTCAAACATAATAGAGACATAGGGGGAAAATCCACCGGGATTATACTCAATTTTTTCGATATATGTGTGTGATACAATCAATATGAAATGTTAATCACAAAAGAGAGACATCCAGAAAAAGTTCTAACCATCGGAATAAACTAATTAACTTGCAAAAGTGTATGAGTGATCCAATCAATATGAAATGTCAATCACAAAAAAGAGATATCCAGGAAAGTTCGGGCTACCAGAATAAACTAATTTACTTGCGAAAGTGTATGAGTGATAAAATCAATATAAAATGTCACCAGTAGAATTTCGAGAAAAAAAAATCCATGTTGAACACATGCTTAAGTCTCATTAAACTATACTAACAATGGATAACATATTCAATTAGAGCACCAGTAACACAAGGTAAAATATTATATTAATAGAAATACAAAATATATGTAAAAAAAGAAGAAAATCATAGGTGCATCGTCGTGCATTTGTTTCCTTGATACATCATTTTCCTTGCACTGCGATGTAAAAATAAGAAAAAAATAACAATAATTCCACTTGGCTTTCACATCATTCAATTTTTTAACACAGTAACGCGAATGTACTCTACTATACATACATGAAAAATAAATTACTCCATATAAGTAACAGTATTATTCAAACAGATTCAGAGGCACACGAAAGATAAATCCAAATTACGGCCATCGCAAGAGGAATCATGAGAAAGACGAAGAGAGAAGGTGGCTGAATCGAACCCATAAATAATGGTAAAAATAAAAGACAAATCACCACGACTAACATCATCAACATTGAACCAATTCCCCATTGACATTGTTCCATTTCTTGTGCCATTTTTTTTTTCTTATAATTCTTTTGTTGCTTTCAGAAAATGTAAAATATAATAATAGCATAATATATGATTAATAGTCCTTTTATATAAATAGTTTTCGATAGTCATGATGTTTCACCAAAGGACGTGACGATTAGTTTTAAATTGTTACACGCGGCTTAATTTTTCATTTTCACACTTTGTTTTGAATAAAGTGAAAGAAAAAAAAAAAGGAAAAAATTGTATAGCAAGTTTAGGAAAAATATTAACTTTTTTTTCTTAAATATAAAACATATATAATTAATGTTTTATTATGTATACATATGGATAATTCACAAGGGCAATCATCTAATAAGGGTAATGATTAAGCAAAATACCATATATAAATATCTAACATCTATAAAAATACTATTTTTAACTTAATTTAGTAGTACTAGAGCCAAAGTCTATCGACCAAAGTGTATATAAATGAAATTCTGTTTATGTTTTACTCTTAAATTTAGTTAATGTGATTATTAGCTCACCAATAGGTAAATTCAAAATAATTGAAAGGTTCAAAGTTGTTCTTGTTTATTTACTGGATAACAACTTTACATTTTTCATATATTACGTACTATATTATTTGTATCTTATTTCCGCTTAGTCTTCGCTACCCCATACCTCGATTATGGGAGACGTCACTATAGGGCTACGAACAGTGTGGTTACCCTTCTCTTCAACCCAAGTGATCGACCCAAAGTTCGTACTCTGATCACTATCACCTATATATCGAATTGTCAAATTATAACTTTGCTTATCATTTTTCCCTTTAAACACCAGAGTTCGCGGAGATACTGAAACTGTGGAATTCTTAGGAGTTTCAATCTTCACTTTATAAGTTGCTCCACCTATACCAACATTTGTAAGGGTCCTCCTGAATTTCTGTTCCAACCAGGTGAAGTTCCCCTCGAGGCTGAACGGGTACAAGGCGATGAATGATGGGTAATTGAGATCAGCTGATGGATTTGAGCAGTTGTTGTAATTGGCCGATGATCTTGCAAATGTTTTGAATTGCTCTTCGGTGAAATTCATAGAGCATATAAGATTTATGTAATCTTGTGGAGTGGCATCATATATGAGGCCGGGATCAAGAGCTCTGTTCGGGTCAACATGCCCTGCTCCCATATCTAGTGGTGTGGCAATCATGTTATCATCCTCTCTAATAGGCTTTTGAGTACTATCCAAATGGTTTGCTGTGGTCATCATGGCGGAGCGAATAGCTGAAGGACTCCATTCAGGATGTGCGCCTTTTAGCATTGCTGCAATTCCAGCTGCATGAGGAGAAGCCATGGATGTGCCTGATTTAAGTTCATAATCAGAGGATAATTCTATGTTCTGAATACTTTCTGAAAAGATATTAGGTGGAAATGCTGCAAGAATCAGTACTCCTGGTGCCATGATATCTGGCTTTGCGATTCCCAAGTAGCTTCTGGAAGGCCCTCGTGCTGAGAATCGAGCAAGAACTGGGGCTGGACTTTCTCCATCCATGTATGTTTCTTGGAACGTTATGGTGGCTGTGGGAGCAGCACTGTTTTTAACATAATTGATGACTTGTTTCCCTTCCTTTTTGTTAATCACAACTCCCGGGTAGGAAAAAGAAGAAGAGGTGAACACTGTTGGATCCTCAGATATAAATATGCCTGCTTTTACTCTTGCTTGATTGATGTTAAAAATTTGGCTAGCGAAACCAAAACCATCTTCATCTGCATTATAATCACAGATGACGATGGTGCGTTCAGCATCAGGAACTTGCGATAACAATTCAACTGAATCACAAGTGGCCAGAGTCTTGTTGTAAATCACCAGTGAATCCCTGACATAGGCTCTTGCAGGAAACAAGCTCCACCCCCTAATTTTTAACCCATTGCCCAAAGTCAAAGTTCCTGCAAATCTCCTGTCAGTGTGGCCTGCTGCCACACACAAGATCCATGGAGATCCGTTGCCTAAACTTCCAACGCTTGGACCTCGATTTCCAGCTGAAGCTGAAACTAGCACTCCCTTCATCATAGCTCCAAAGGAAGCAATTGATATAGCATCTTCATACAAGGGAATGAAACGGTACCCAAAAGAAATGGATATCATGTCAACACCATCCGCAACAGCTTGGTCCATAGCAGCAATTAAATCTGATGTAAAAGTTCCTTCGCTGAAGCTAAACTTGTACACAGCTATCCTAGCTCGTGGAGCAACCCCTCTTGCTGTTCCTGGTGCATATCCAAAATGGGAAGCACCTTTAGCAAAGTTCCCAGCAGCAATGGAAGCACAATGTGTGCCGTGACCATTAGTATCTCTAGCAGAATTCATGGAAATGTTCACAGTGGGATCATCAGCCAAAATTCCCTTATTGAAGTAATTAGCCCCAATAAGTTTTCTGTTGCACATTGAAGTATTAAACTGTGCTCCAGGCCTGCAAATCCCCTTCCACCTTTTGGGTATTTCTGGCATACCATCATCTTGGAAACTCGCGGACTCAGGCCAGATTCCGCCATCAAGAACAGCAATGATCACATCTTGGCCTAAACCAGAAGCTGGCCATAGCCCAGATGAAGGATTGAGCTTGAGGAAATCAGATGTGTGGGTAGTATGAGGTTCCACAGTTCTATCTTTGTAAGCTGAAACAAAACCTGGCGACTTCTTCAAAGCTTTCAGTTCATCTTTGGACAAAACAGCACTGAAGCCATGAAACACATTGTCATAGGAGTACACAAGTTTTGGAGCAGAGTGAAATCTGTCTACTGATGAAGGAACAGAACCTTTGATGGAATCAATAGTAGAAGAATGCCAATGATGATGATCAGTAAAGACATTAGGCATTAAAGATTTGTCCAAATGGACAATATAAGTGGATCTTTGTGCTATAGTTAAGAAACAGAACATATGAGTAGAAAGAAAAAGAAGATGAAGAAAATAATGAAACCCCATTCTAGATTCCATAGCACTACACAAAATACTTCCTAAATCACTAAATTTTCAGATTATATGCAAAGAAAGCATGAGGGTCCCTTCAGTAATCAGTAGAGTTAGGTGGAGATTAAAATAAGCTAAAGAGGTATTACTGTAGTAGTAAAGGTAGGCGGCTTGTATAAAAGTAAATTATACTAATTCTGTCAACTCATGCTCCTTTTGCTTCTAAATAATAAATACGGAAAGGGGTTAAAAATACCCCTAAACTATCTGAAATAGCTTAGATACACCACCCTTGAACTATATTTCGATTCAAAACTATCCTTCCTGTCATACTATTGGGTCAAAAATACCCCTCTTCTTAACAAAAGTTGTTAAATGCCATGTGGATACCATGTGTGCCAATATAGTTCTATTGCCACATAGATCAAACGAAAAAGGGTAAAAAATATCCTTAAAATATTTGAAATAGTTCATATTTACAACTACATTTCAACTCAAAACTACCCTTTCCATCAAACTATTGGGTCAAAAGTGTCTTTCTTATTAACGAAAGTTGTTAAATGTCACGTGAGTTCTACATTACACGTCAATAGGGTTCCACTGCCACACAGATTAAATCTTAAATCTTAATTTTTTCCTCTCATTTCATTATTTTCCATGAACAATTTCACTCCTTCTCCCTCATTTCGCGGCTAGAGTTTCACTGTTTTCTTCGTCGTTGGGTTTCAAAGTGGATATTCGTGGTTGTAGGTGAATAAATCTTTTTTCTTATTTTTTTATGTTTACAACCATGAATATCCACTTTGAAACCCAACCCCGAAAAAAGCTATGAAACCCTAGCAGCGAAATGAGGGAAAATTGTGAAATTTTAATTATCATGCTTTGAAATCGTAAACATAAAAAATAAGAAAAAAATATTTATATTACTAACCTACAACCGCGAATATCCACTTTGAAACTCAATCACGAAGAAAGTTGCAAAACCCTAGTCGCGAAATAAAAAGGAAATTGTGAATTGAAACCTAGCCACGAAGAAAACTGTGAAACCCTAGCTGTAAAATGAGGACAAAGAGGTGAAATCAAATCTCGAAAAATGAAATGAGTGGGAGGGGGGGGGGGTAATTAGGATTTAGGGATTTAGTCTATGATCCACATGTCATTTAACAACTTTTGTTAATAAGAAAGGTACTTTTGACCCAATAGTTTGAAGGGAAGGGTAGTTTTGAGCCGAAATATAACTTAAGGGTAAATATGAATTATTTCAGATAGTTTAAGGGTATGTTTGACCCTTTTACGTTTGGTCTATGTGGCAGTATAACTATATTGGCATGCCATGTAACATCCACGTGGCACTAAACAACTTCCGTTAAGAAGAGGGGTACTTTTGACCCAATAGTATGACGGGAAGGGTAGTTTTGAGCCGAAATATAGCTTAAGGGTAAAAATGAGCTATTTTGGATTGTTTAGAGATATTTTTGATCCTTTTGTGTAATATATGTTACTATTACCTCCGTCTCATTTTATTTGACACCATTTTCTTTTTAGTTAGTCCCAAAAAGAATGTCACATTTCCTTATATGGTAAGTATTTAAGGATATAATTTTCTTTAACCTTTATTGATCCCACTTAATTTTCTAATATATTTATGAGGAGTGAGATAAGTGAGTTACTTTTTTTAAGGCAATTTGATAAACATTTCAAAGTTTTCATTATTTTTTAAAGTTCGTGTCAAATCAAATGTCGCCACAATGAGACAGAGGGAGCATCTGTTAATGATTTTAATAAGCAATGTTGCTTTGTAGAATCAGTCAAATGAGAATTGAAAGATTAAATAAGACAAATGACTATTCAGCACAATTATCATCAGTCATTTTCATGGTCCTTAGGTATGATAAATGACTCGATATCAATCATGTAACGTAATGAAATATTACTGGAATGATTTTGGTATGTATAAGAAGATAAATCTTATATTTTTGCGTCCACAAACTTCTTTGTGAGGTAAAAAAATAATCTTATATTGAATCACAAAAATGATTTTAACTTTGTCATAAGTTATCCTTTTTTTTTTGGATTTTAAGAACTTTTATCTTTTTGCTTTCTTGGTAATGATTCGAATAATTGTGGCTTTAATCGACGGTTCCATTGAAAATCATATCATATATTATTATAAGCATGAAGCCTCAAAGATAAAAGTTGAAAGACCAATTTACCCCTAAGTATTAAACCATATTTATTAATTAATAATTAAACAATTCTCTTAATCAAATTGTAAAATAATTAAAAACAATTCAAACCTCTATTCAAATTTCTGCCATTATGTGCTCTACATTTACCAATGCAAATTTTACCAAATATTGTTATTTAATCATATATTATTATAAATAATAAACTTTCTATAATTTTAATACAATTATTTATTGGGTATGTTAATGGTCATTCTACTTAAATTACAAGTAACGGTATGTTAGTGGTCATTCTACTTAAATTGATGTATTCAATAATACCTCTTTAACTTCTACTAATTTGTCCAATATGCATGCGAATTTGAAAAGACAAATATTCTTTTTGAAAAATATATATATTATGTGTGTGAAAAAAATGAATATGCGAGCCTAGGCAATTAATATTTTTTCATTGTAATTCTTTGTTATCATGTAAGTCTTATATTTTGATTTTCTTTTTTTGTATTTTTTTTCATGTAGTTATTAAGAAAATTTTGTATTATTATTGTCTATGGCTCGAATGCATAATATTTATTTTTGTCAAATTTGCAGATTGTTATATATATATATATATATATATATATATATATATATATATAATATATATATATATATATATATATATATATATATATATATATGCACGCGTAATATTTATTTTTATTAAATTTGAAGATCGTTATCAGGTTAGAGGTTTTTTTTTTTTTGTAATTTCTTTATAGTTATTATGAAATACTTTGTACAAACATTTTGCCTTCATTGAATTTAGTGTAAATGTTATATGTGTGACAATATATATATAAATAACTTATGTGATTATTTTTTTGTCAAACTTGCAGATGAATAAATTAATTGACTTTCAATCAGGTGAAGGAGATGAAGGGTAAACCTATTTATAATTATAATTCATACTCATCATTAAATATTTCAATAATTATTATATATCTATCACAAATAGTACTACTTCGAGTAGGTGTTCACCCAATAATGATTCACTAGCTATTTTAAGGAAGACATATGCTGATTAAATTTCTTTACAACTTTTATAAAATACTGTTCTCATTCGATAACAACTTCTTTATATGTATATGAGTGAAAACGTAGAGGCTACAATATCTTAGAAATAAGGAAAAATTGGTAGCCATGAATTTTTTTAAAATTTCGTGTTATGATATATTAAACAACAAAGATTATTTCTCACGTTGACACTTAACATATTGTAATAATTATATAATTGAAGTCATCGAATATTGTTTTTGAGATTTTTTTGATACTAATATATAAGCTTGTATTTTTCCACTTAATTTCTATACATCTATCAAGTCTTTATACTAATATAATTAGTATGACATACATGTAAACAGTACGTGATTGAATATATATATTTAATTAATTATCATAAAAATAAATAATATATAACATTTGTGAACTAAATGAATTTAATAATTAATAATAATGTCCAAAGTGTTAACAAAATAATTTTCCCTTACCACAAAAAATGATACAGTATTAAATTTGAAGATCATTAATGGGTATTCCTTTTCTCAGTATCATTAAGTTGCCATAACATTTTTTTTCTTTAACCAATGAATTAAGAACATATTCCTATCCCATGATGGGCGCTCTCTCTGATATATATAGAATCTTTCAAATTTAAAGTTGAACTATAATTTTTAACCATCATAAATTAGAATATTATAAAACATATAATTATTTAAATATTAAATACTATAATTTGAATTACATGAATGTGTAATGATTTTTTGATTTCATTCAATTAATTTTTAATAAAATATTTAATGTGCTATAGGAGTTAAGTTACATTAAAGGGTGAGTAAAAAGAATCATTAAGTTAAAAGGAGAAGTAGGAGTACAAAAGTCATCAATTTTTTATGAGTAATCTATATGGTCGTACCAAAATTTTATTGATTCAATGGCGTAATAAAAAAATACTTTATAGAGTAACACATTATAATAATGTAGCTAGATATTTTTGTTACTCTTATGAAAATACTATGTATTTGATATTCTTAAAAAATGTTCTACCATTTGTGCTTTCAATTTAATTGCATTGTAGCGATATGTTTATAAAAATTCATATAAAGTGTTTGCAAAGAATGTATCACAATTTTTGGGAATTCAAGAAAGAAACAAAATTGTCAAAATTCTTTCTTTTGTTGGTATGTCTATTGCTTCTTCTTCTTCTTTTTCAATTGATTTATGATGTATATAAATAATTTTGTTGTTCCTTTTGACATCATATAAGTTCATTCGGTGACTTTCGTATTTATTAACTTTTTGTATATTTTAATGTAATGTTATTGCTTCACACTATATTTACTTGCTATATATGAGCATAAGTTCATATTTTAGTGATTACATATTTTTATAAGGTATTATAATTTTTGCTGCCTTTTTTTATCACTACATTCTATGAGTTTATAATATAAATAGATTAAACTGTTATTCATGTTATTTGAAAAAAATTGTATTGATTGATATGGAATACACGTGCAAAGCACGTGTTCAAAAACTAGTTATACTAAAAGCATGAAGCTCCATAGTTGAAAGTTGAATTACAAAAATATCCCTAATTATATTAAAAATAACCACTTTGTCCTGATCATTTAAATAATGTATCAAACTTTTCATATTACAGCATTTATATCTTTTATCTTTTAAACTTCAATCAGTTAAATATTTTATACCCTTTTCATATTCTTTGCACTTTATAAAGTTACCACACTGTCAAATTTCTTTATCATTTTATTCTTACTCCTCGATTTATCGAGCATTCGTTGCCTGATCTTACACCTGGTAAGTGCTAAACTACTTTCTAAATGTGTGCAAGTTCCATTGTGTTTGGCGTGTCTTAAAACAAGTCTGTCTTGCAGAGCAAAGAAAAAGCATGAGAGAAATCAGTAAAGCTGACGGGCCTAGGATTAAGTATCTGGAAAGAGTTGTTCATAAGAAGAGGAAGTATTCCGAGCAGCACTCTGTTCGAACTGCTACCCAGGAGTTCCTTGAGAAAGCTGCCCGTGAACTTCTTGGTGAAAACCAGAGTGGTTTTAAGGGACCTTTACAACTGCCAGAGGGTGATGATGAAGACATACCTATGAGCTGATTTTCTGGTAGATTTTTAACTCATTTCTTCCAGTTTATATTCTCTCTCTACTTTATGGGTCTTGTAGTTGCGCTGCTGGCATATTATTTTATCTTCTCAAAATATTTTCATGGCTTTTACACAATTTAATTTCTTTAGATTATGACACCCCTTAGATGAAATTATATTATATTATACTATATACTAAAATAAGAAAGTGTAAAGTCAAACTTTGAAAAACAAAAATATTTCATAGAAAATTATTAGAAATTATTTCATAGAAAATAGGAATTACTTTTTAAAAAAAAATAAAAAAATCTCTATTCTTTCTCTATAGTTAGTGTGGTTAAATGGATTAAACTTGTTATCCTTTCTCTATAATTATTATAATTAAATGTATTGAATTATTAGTAACAACAATCAACCTTTATTCTCCCCCATATCTAAGATCACTAACTTCTAAAAATTACCTTTTCATCTTATCATATAAATTTTTAGCTATATATATGTATCATGAAAAAGTAATTTTTCTTTATCACTTACCTCTTGTTGATGTGAATCATTAGGCAATTTTCATGTACTTTTTTTGTTTTAAATATTAATATTTGTTTGATCCTAATTAGAATGATATTTTGTATCATAGTTTTATCTTTATCATTTTAGATGTTTTTTTTTGTTACGGGAGAGGTATCATCAAGAACTTTACTCCTTATGTATTTCTTTTTACTATATATATGGTTATAATTAAAGTCTTAAGAAGGGTATGAATATTGTATTTCTTCTTATCTGTTTATTTTTGTTGTATTCTTTACCGATTTATACTTCTTTAATTTAATCTACTATGAAATTATAAATGTTATGTATATTTTTATTAGTGCTGAAATTACTAATTTATGACTTTTATATTCATTTTTAAATGTACTTTTATAATATTTTTTTCTTTTATCCTTTCCTTACTGATATAGTTTCTTTAAGTAGATACATATTTGTGTACTTAGTATATGGAGCGTAATGACTAATGAGAGATTATTAAGGATAAATCATATAAATATATTCATATTATTAGATGCTATAGTAATATTATTATTTTTCCATATTTCTTGCTTGATAGTCAATGTAATATTCGATTATTATGAATTTTATTTAATGAATAAAATATAAATTGGTAAAACTAATATTTTTAAATTCAACTCCTAACTTAAAAGTTGAATTACCATTTTGCCCTTATTTTATTTCCAAATTAAATTAAATATTAATATATAATTAATTTAATATTAATAATCATATTTAAATACATGCATCTAGACACCATGGTTTAAATTCTATTTATTTACATACTAAGTAATAATTATATTATATTATACTAAATACTAAAAATAAGAAGGTGTAAGGTCAAACTTTCAAAGATAAAAATATTTTATAGAAAATTGCTAGAAATTATTTCATAGGAAATTGTTAGGAATTACTTTTTTTTAAAAAAAATAAAATTATCTATTCTTTCTCTATAATTAATGTGATTAAATTTGTTATCCTCTCTCTTTAATTAGTATAATTAAATGTATTGAATTATTAGTAAAAACAATCACCTTTCCTCTACCCCATGTCTAAGATCACTTAACTTCTGAAAATTAACTTAAACAACTCTTCATCTTTTCATATTATCCAATGAATCTTTAGCTATATATATGTATCATTAAAAAATAATTTTTCTTTACCACTTGTCTCGTGTTGATGTGAATCATTATGCAATTTTCAGGTACTTTTTTTTTGTTTTGAAATATTAATATTTGTTGATCCTCATTAGAATGATATTTTGTATCATAAATTTTTTTACTATTTTAGATTGTTTTTTTTGTTACGGGAGAAAAAAACTCTACTCCTTGTGTATTTTTTTTTACTATATATATTGTGATAATAAAAATCTTAAGAAGGATATGAATGTTGTATTTATTCTTATCTGTTTTTTTTTTTGTATTCTTTACCGATTTACACTTCTTTAATATAATATTCTCTGAAATTATGAATGTTATAAGTCTATTTTTATTAGTGCTGAAATTACTAATTTATGACATTTAGATTCGTTTTTAAATGTACTTTTATAATATTTATTTACTTTTATCTTTCCTTACTAATATAGTTTCTTCAAGTAGCTACATATTTGTGTATTTACTAATATGGAGCGTAATAAGAGATTATTAAGGATAAGTCATATAGATATATTCATATTATTAGATGTTGTAGTAATATAATTATATTCATATTTCTTGCTTGATGGTCAATGTACTATTTGATTATTATGAATTTTATATGAAGAAACCTAACCCCAGAACACGAACCAGGTTCGTGTAAGTTGCTTTTAAGTAAAGACAGAGTAAAGACACAAACACTTATTGAATTAAAAACCTTCCTCACTCAAGGAAGGAAAAACCTCGTTTTATTAATTCAACTATAAGATTTTGTGATTACAACTCAATAATCAAAAGTCTTATCTCTACTACTCCCTCGATTGACTCCAATCGATCTCTCCAAAAGGCCAAACTCACCTTTTGTTACAACCCTCACTGAAACTCAACCCTACAAAGAGCCAAACCCACCTTTGTACAATTCTCTCAAGACTCAACCCCTAAGAAGTCAAACCCACTTCTTGTTACAATCTAGGAATTATTACAACTCAATAATAACCTAGAACACATCAACAAAGACTAATAACCCTAGACTTTAATTGATCAAACTTCAATATCCAATAGTTCTGAGTAAAACAGTTTCATGAACCTGGTCCTTATTTTGCTGTGACGAAGGTGAACCTGGTCCTTGTGTTTCTGTGACGAATGCCTGCGTTTTTTCTCCAAAAATACTGCTCTCAAGATGATATATTTCGTGAATATGCAATGGCAATTGTTCTGGCTTTGCTGATAAATTCTCTCAATTTTCGTTTTGCAAAGATGCTTTTTTCCTTCAACTTCTTGATCCTTTTATATATTTGATTTGCCTTCAACTTCTACAAGGAAGGAATTACAAATCCTTTTCCTTCTTTGACTTGAATTGCTACTTTTTTATTTCTTTCCTTCTTTGGCTTGGATTGCTACTTTTTATATTTCTTTCCTTCAGTCCTTATCAGATAAGGTAAGGAAGTTATTATTAAACAAGGATTCCCTTTTAAAGTACAATCCTTATTATATACAACTTCCTTCCTTAATAATATATTTAAGGTTTTCCTTATTTGTATCAACTTATACCTTTAATATATTATTTTTGACTTTGACAAATAACTCTATTTTCTTGATTACTTGGCTGACCCATTTTACTCGATCTTGGCTTCTTTTGCTGCGTACATTTGCTATTGATTATTTGTGCTTCTTGTCTATCATCAAAACATGAATTATCGATTCCATCATATTCTATCATATTCCCCCTTTTTGATGAAGACAAACAAATCTTTCTGTGTGATGCATGCGCAAATACTCTTCCCCCTTTTGACAAATAAAAAAGAATCCAACAGCGGCTAAACAAACCCAATCAACATCCATAGCAACAATATAAGCCCAGCCAGTTGAGCATAATAAGTTTAAACAACTAAGAGAACCAGGTTCAAACAAGATGCTTTTTCAATGTGAAGGTTGACCAGGCATAGTTGAAGCAGAAGCCAGCATATCCAGAACTCTGTCAACTCTTGCATTGTTAGCAAGTTGCTGCTGCACTAACTGATCCTTCAACCTGTGAATTTCAGCATTTGAAGTGTCAAGTTCAGCACGTAACTTCTGGTTTTCTGACTCAAGAGTGACATACTTTTCTTCAGCTACTTTAAGTTCCCTGAGTGACTGAGCAACATGACCAGATGTACGTGGAGACGCAATTGCAACCTGCTCCGACTCCATGGGAATTGCAACCTGCTCCGACTCCATGGGAATACCACAATCAGCAAGAATGGTTTGAGTGAACATATCTGCAAAAGTTAAAATCCTGCCTTCTCCCAATGGTACTTCAAATGCATCAAACACTCTAGTTAACAGATTTCCAAAAACTTCAATTCTTTGTCATCCATCAAAACTACAAACTTCATGTTTTCTCATTCCCCAAGAATTTCCCCCTTTTTGATGATGACAAACTATGCATATGTCTATCCACATTATATAATTTCCCCCTTTTGGCATCATTGAAAATCAATAACCAAAGAACTCGAATAACATTCAATGAGTGCAATATCATTTTTCTCATAGCCACTTGGGCAACACTTTCAAGTACACTTCTGCTAACAAAATGGTTAGTTAATCTGAGGATATTAGTCATCTTAACTCATACACAATTAAGATCTTCAATGAGAAACGAAATAAACAAATATGTACCATTTATGCCCTTAATCAAAAACATATAATATCATGAGTATGAGACAGACATACACATCAAAGAGTCAAAAGAGTCTAAATTTGAGGATAAGGATTGGGACAAAGAATTTCAAGTGAAGAAGAAAGGGATGTTTACTGCCATTGATAAATTTTTTTCAGTATGCCCATTGTGCACCAGCTTCTTTATCTTGATCAGTTCTCTTAGAATGTGAAATTTCGTTAAGAGAAACATGAGATACATCATCACCTTTTTTTTTTTTTTTTTTTTTTTTTTTTTTTTTTTTTTTTTTTTTTTACTCCGTAACATTTTCATTCCTCCATGATTTTTTTTTTGATAGCCTTTTTCTTGATGACAACATTGAAGGAGTACCAACTACCAGTAAGAGATTCATCACATTTTGGTGCACAAAGAGATGTGTTTATCAGTAATGAAAGCAAGCAACAATTATTTATGTGAGAATTGTTCCCCCTGAGAGATAGACAAGTTATACACTTGGAATGGATGAAATATCAATTTGGAGTTTGTGAACCTGGTTCAGATGTGGGTGGTAAAGCAAGGTTCCCCCTAAATTAAAGCATGAGTGACTTCAATACTGAGATTTTCATCATTAGAGCAGTTTGAGATTGAACGATGCTTATTGTCAAAGAGGGTTCTTGGTGATCTTTAAGAAAGTTGAATTTTTGATGATCGACCAGGTTCATTAGTGCTTATGTTTGACCCAAACTCAGGAAATTAATGCATTGAAAAAGGATGGTACATACCTGAATATTACAGAGAAACCAGGTTCCCCTTTTTTGTGTTTCTTCATGATTTACTTAATGGTGTTAGCAAGAGAAGATAACATCCGCAGACTTTCTAAACATTGTTTGAGATGTGATTTGAGTGTGTACCTGTTACAGTACGAGATTGAGTTAGCAGATATTCATTGTATAATCACTCAAGCATAAGATTATTGTTTACTAGCCAATTATTAAAGGAAATCATGATAATGCATCAACTTGTTTCGATAAGACCATGCTTTGACTGATTTTTCAAGTTCTTCATATTTCAAGGCCTTCATGAGAATGTCGCATCATCATATTCTCCAAGATCAAACAAATCTCAAGCTGTCATAGAGAACCAACCCTTGTCAATTTTTATACCTTCCAATGAACAACAAGGACCAGGTTCACACAAAAAGTTCCCCCTGCAGGTGTGCCATACTCTTACTGTCCCGATTGCTCTAATATTCCCCCAATCTCCAGAACCATAGATTAGTAGTAATTCATGTTGCAGGTGCATCAATGATTGTTAGCTGTGAACCAGGTTCATATGCAGTGTTTCCTAAATTTGCATCATCAAAGATGTTTGATATCATGTCACTTTCTTCAACTTTTTTTTTTCATTTTTCTCATCCTTTTCAAGGAATAAACTGTCTCCTTGAAAATCAATAGCGAGAGGAATTTTCTACCATTTTTAGCACATGTTTGGAGCATGCACTATTTATGTACCAAGTTGGCTTTTTCCCTCACCTTCACCTGAAACACTAGTCAAAGATTAGTCTTGGGAACCCAGATTAGCTTGGGCCCCTTTATGTGAGTAAAAGGATGAATAAGATTTCTTCTAGCCCATAAAGGCAAAGAAAACCTTTTATTTGGAGCATTTTTATTTCGAACCAGGTTCTTAGCCGTATCAGTCTTTTCCTTTTTGGTGAACTTAACATTTTTCTGGAAAGCCTCAAATAAAGCTTTACATTGATTCTTTAAATGACCTGAGTTTCCACAATGGTGCATAAACTTTTAGACATGTGAATAGTATGTGACACACGATTATTCTGTTTTTTAAAACCTATCCCACTTCGACTAGTGGTTTGCCTTTCTTGAATCTGAGTTAAAATTTCAGAGGACCTGGTCCATCTAAGATTTCTTTCCAGATCCAGTTTGGTATTATCAAGATTTTCTTGTAGCAACCTATTCCTTTCTGTTAAAGCTTGACATTCTATGGTTAACAATTTTATTTTTTCTTCTAGAGCTAATTGAAGTTCACTAGCAGAGTTTTTGCCCTTGTGACTTAACTCTGAGATTTTAATTGTTCTTTAATTTATTTTGAAGAAAGTGATTGTGTTTCTCAAGATTGTCATTGACTTCTCTTAAAGATGCATAGTTTTCCATCACTTGTTCTCTTTCAGAATTGATAGACTGATATGCATCTATAAGAGTACTCAATAAGGACTCTAGCTCCTTTTTAGAATATGATTCAATATTTACTTTGATGTGATGAAAACTTACCTTGCTTTGATTGTCATCTTCTTCATCATCTCAGAATCTGATCCAGCCATGAGTGCTAGTATGGTTTCTTGTGATCTGCAGGTTTCCTTTTCTTCCTTGGTTTCCACTGCTACAAGGGCAAGAAAGTCATAATTATCTTCTGTTCTAGTGCAAGAAGAGACTGGTTTTCTGTCTCATCACCCTCAGACTCTTCATCAGATGAATTCCCCATTGCTGCAAAGGCCTTCTTCATTGACATATCTGCCTCTTGAGTTGTCATTCTTCTGTTTGAGGGGACAAACTTATCCTTTTTGATGTCTTTCCCCTTCTCAAAGTTTACCTTTTCTGCTCTAAGGCCCAAAGTGGACAGAATTTGATGAAGTGATCTGGGCTCCCACACTGTGACAAACCTGGTCTTTGTGTTTTCAGATGGTTTTGAAAGCTTTCTTTTGAAAGGTCTGCCCTCTCTTTAGCATTCTAGTGAACCTTTTGGTTATGAGGGCAATATTTTCATCTTCAAAATCATCTGATGCAGTAGCCTCTAGAACCAGGTTCCTTTCCTTTCTTTTTCCTCCAATTTCCTTTTCTTGGTTTTTCTTAAGTTCGTATGTGATGAGATTACCAATTAACTCATCCATCCCAGTGAGTCTAGGTCGCGGGCTTCAGTGATAGCCTCGACTTTGCTTTCCAAGTTTCAGGAAGGACACTCAAGAGTTTCCTTACTGCCTTTCCGTTAGGCACTATTTCTCCTAGAGTACATCTCATTATGATGGAGGTGAACCTGGTGTGCATGTCTTGAATAGTCTCCCCTTCTGTCATCCTGAACAGCTCATATTGCCTGTTCAAGTTATCAATTTTAGACTTCTTGACTTGCGTTGTTCCTCATGAGCTGTCTGCAGTGTTTCCCATATGGCTTTGGCATCTGACATGACGAAATTCGATTGTATTCGTCTGGTCCTATGCCACATATCAGAATTTTCTTGGCTTTGGCATTGTTTTGAATTGCAAGCTTGTCTTCAACATTCCATTCTTTTCTTTCCTTTGGGATTTTGGTGATTCCATCAGTTGCGGTTTTCATAGGTATGGTTGGGCCATCTAGAATTACTCCCCATAGATCAGGGTTTTCGCCAATAAGATGGTCCATCATACGATTTTTCCACCATCCATAATATTTGCCATTGAACAGTGGTGGTCGTGTTTGTGAAGCTCCCTCTTGTGGGGTAGGTGGTGCTGCCATTGAGTCTTTTCAAGGTGTGAATCTTTTAACGAAAAGACCTGCTCTGATACCAATTGAAGAAACCTAACCCCAGAACACGAACCAGGTTCGTGTAAGTTGCTTTTAAGTAAAGACAGAGTAAAGACACAAACACTTATTGAATTAAAAACCTTCCTCACTCAAGGAAGGAAAAACCTCGTTTTATTAATTCAACTATAAGATTTTGTGATTACAACTCAATAATCAAAAGTCTTATCTCTACTACTCCCTCGATTGACTCCAATCGATCTCTCCAAAAGGCCAAACTCACCTTTTGTTACAACCCTCACTGAAACTCAACCCTACAAAGAGCCAAACCCACCCTTTGTACAATTCTCTCAAGACTCAACCCCTAAGAAGTCAAACCCACTTCTTGTTACAAATCTAGGAATTATTACAACTCAATAATAAACCTAGAACACATCAACAAAGACTAATAACCCTAGACTTTAATTGATCAAACTTCAATATCCAATAGTTCTGAGTAAAACAGTTTCATGAACCTGGTCCTTATTTTGCTGTGACGAAGGTGAACCTGGTCCTTGTGTTTCTGTGACGAATGCCTGCGTTTTTTCTCCAGAAAATACTGCTCTCAAGATGATATATTTCGTGAATATGCAATGGCAATTGTTCTGGCTTTGCTGATAAATTCTCTCAATTTTCGTTTGTGCAAAGATGCTTTTTTCCTTCAACTTCTTGATCCTTTTATATATTTGATTTGCCTTCAACTTCTACAAGGAAAGGAATTACAAATCCTTTTCCTTCTTTGACTTGAATTGCTACTTTTTTATTCTTTCCTTCTTTGGCTTGGATTGCTACTTTTTATATTTCTTTCCTTCAGTCCTTATCAGATAAGGTAAGGAAGTTATTATTAAACAAGGATTCCCTTTTAAAGTACAATCCTTATTATATACAACTTCCTTCCTTAATAATATATTTAAGGTTTTCCTTATTTGTATCAACTTATACCTTTATATATTATTTTTGACTTTGACAAATAACTCTATTTTCTTGATTACTTGGCTGACCCATTTTACTCGATCTTGGCTTCTTTTGCTGCGTACATTTGCTATTGATTATTTGTGCTTCTTGTCTATCATCATCAAAATGAATTATCGATTCCATCATATTCTATCATATTCCCCCTTTCCCCCTTTTTGATGAAGACAAACAAATCTTTCTGTGTGATGCATGCGCAAATACTCTTCCCCCTTTTGACAAATAAAAAAGAATCCAACAGCGGCTAAACAAACCCAATCAACATCCATAGCAACAATATAAGCCCAGCCAGTTGAGCATAATAAGTTTAAACAACTAAGAGAACCAGGTTCAAACAATGCTTTTTCAATGTGAAGGTTGACCAGGCATAGTTGAAGCAGAAGCCAGCATATCCAGAACTCTGTCAACTCTTGCATTGTTAGCAAGTTGCTGCTGCACTAACTGATCCTTCAACCTGTGAATTTCAGCATTTGAAGTGTCAAGTCAGCACGTAACTTCTGGTTTTCTGACTCAAGAGTGACATACTTTTCTTCAGCTACTTTAAGTTCCCTGAGTGACTGAGCAACATGACCGATGTACGTGGAGACGCAATTGCAACCTGCTCCGACTCCATGGGAATTGCAACCTGCTCCGACTCCATGGGAATACCACAATCAGCAAGAATGGTTTGAGTGAACATATCTGCAAAAGTTAAAATCCTGCCTTCTCCCAATGGTACTTCAAATGCATCAAACACTCTAGTTAACAGATTTCCAAAAACTTCAATTCTTTGTCATCCATCAAAACTACAAACTTCATGTTTTCTCATTCCCCAAGAATTTCCCCCTTTTTGATGATGACAAACTATGCATATGTCTATCCACATTATATAATTTCCCCCTTTTGGCATCATTGAAAATCAATAACCAAAGAACTCGAATAACATTCAATGAGTGCAATATCATTTTTAACTCATAGCCACTTGGGCAACACTTTCAAGTACACTTCTGCTAACAAAATGGTTAGTTAATCTGAGGATATTAGTCATCTTAAACTCATACACAATTAAGATCTTCAATGAGAAACGAAATAAACAAATATGTACCAGTTTATGCCCTTAATCAAAAACATATAATATCATGAGTATGAGACAGACATAAGCACATCAAAGAGTCAAAAGAGTCTAAAATTTGAGGATAAGGATTGGGACAAAGAATATTCAAGTGAAGAAGAAAGGGATGTTTACTGCCATTGATAAATTTTTTTCAGTATGCCCATTGTGCACCAGCTTCTTTATCTTGATCAGTTCTCTTAGAATGTGAAATTTCGTTAAGAGAAACATGAGATACATCATCACCTTTTTTTTTTTTTTTTTTTTTTTTTTTTTTTTTTTTTTTTTTTTTTTCTACTCTCCTCCGTACATTTTCATTCCTCCATGATTTTTTTTTTGATAGCCTTTTTCTTGATGACAACATTGAAGGAGTACCAACTACCAGTAAGAGATTCATCACATTTTGGTGCACAAAGAGATGTGTTTATCAGTAATGAAAGCAAGCAACAATTTATTTATGTGAGAATTGTTCCCCCTGAGAGATAGACAAGTTATACACTTGGAATGGATGAAATATCAATTTGGAGTTTGTGAACCTGGTTCAGATGTGGGTGGTAAAGCAAGGTTCCCCCTAAATTAAAGCATGAGTGACTTCAATACTGAGATTTTCATCATTAGAGCAGTTTGAGATTGAACGATGCTTATTGTCAAAGAGGGTTCTTGGTGATCTTTAAGAAAGTTGAATTTTTGATGATCGACCAGGTTCATTAGTGCTTATGTTTGACCCAAACTCAGGAAATTAATGCATTGAAAAAGGATGGTACATACCTGAATATTACAGAGAAACCAGGTTCCCCTTTTTTTGTGTTTCTTCATGATTTACTTAATGGTGTTAGCAAGAGAAGAAATAACATCCGCAGACTTTCTAAACATTGTTTGAGATGTGATTTGAGTGTGTACCTGTTACAGTACGAGATTGAGTTAGCAGATATTCATTGTATAATCACTCAAGCATAAGATTATTTGTTTACTAGCCAATTATTAAAGGAAATCATGATAATGCATCAACTTGTTTCGATAAGACCATGCTTTGACTGATTTTTCTCAAGTTCTTCATATTTCAAGGCCTTCATGAGAATGTCGCATCATCATATTCTCCAAGATCAAACAAATCTCAAGCTGTCATAGAGAACCAACCCTTGTCAATTTTTAATACCTTCCAATGAACACAAGGACCAGGTTCACACAAAAAGTTCCCCCTGCAGGTGTGCCATACTCTTACTGTCCCGATTGCTCTAATATTCCCCCAATCTCCAGAACCATAGATTAGTAGTAATTCATGTTGCAGGTGCATCAATGATTGTTAGCTGTGAACCAGGTTCATATGCAGTGTGTTTCCTAAATTTGCATCATCAAGATGTTTGATATCATGTCACTTTCTTCACTTTTTTTTTTTTCATTTTTCTCATCCTTTTCAAGGAATAAACTGTCTCCTTGAAAATCAAATAGCGAGAGGAAGTTTTCTACCATTTTTAGCACATGTTTGGAGCATGCACTATTTATGTACCAAGTTGGCTTTTTCCCTCTCACCTTCACCTGAAACACTAGTCAAAGATTAGTCTTAGGAACCCAGATTAACTTGGGCCCCTTTATGTGAGTATAAGGATGAATAAGATTTCTTCTAGCCATAAAGGCAAAGAAAACCTTTTATTTGGAGCATTTTTATTTCGAATCAGGTTCTTAGCCGTATCAGTCTTTTCCTTTTTTGGTGAACTTAACATTTTTCTGGAAAGCCTCAAATAAAGCTTTACATTGATTCTTTAAATTACCTGAGTTTCCACAATGGGTGCATAAACTTTTAGACATGTGAATAGTATGTGACACACACGATTATTCTGTTTTTTAAAACCTATCCCACTTCGACTAGTGGTTTGCCTTTCTTGAATCTGAGTAAAATTTCAGAGGACCTGGTCCATCTAAGATTTCTTTCCAGATCCAGTTTGGTATTATCAAGATTTTCTTGTAGCACACCTATTCCTTTCTGTTAAAGCTTGACATTCTATGGTTAACAATTTTATTTTTTCTTCTAAAGCTAATTGAAGTTCACTAGCAGAGTTTTTGCCCTTGTGACTTAACTCTGAGATTTTAATTTGTTCTTCTAATTTATTTTGAAGAAAGTGATTGTGTTTCTCAAGATTGTCATTGACTTCTCTTAAAGATGCATAGTTTTCCATCACTTGTTCTCTTTCAGAATTGATAGACTGATATGCATCTATAGAGTACTCAATAAGGACTCTAGCTCCTTTTTAGAATATGATTCAATATTTACTTTGATGTGATGAAAACTTACCTTGCTTTGATTGTCATCTTCTTCATCATCTTCAGAATCTGATCCAGCCATGAGTGCTAGTATGGTTTCTTGTGATCTGCAGGTTTCCTTTTCTTCCTTGTTTTCCACTGCTACAAGGGCAAGAAAGTCATAATTATCTTCTTGTTCTAGTGCAAGAAGAGACTGGTTTTCTGTCTCATCACCCTCAGACTCTTCATCAGATGAATTCCCCATTGCTGCAAAGGCCTTCTTCATTGACATATCTCTGCCTCTTGAGTTGTCATTCTTCTGTTTGAGGGGACAAACTTATCCTTTTTGATGTCTTTCCCCTTCTCAAAGTTTACCTTTTCTGCTCTAAGGCCCAAAGTGGACAGAATTTGATGAAGTGATCTGGGCTCCCCACTTGTGACAAACCTGGTCTTTAGTGTTTTCAGATGGTTTTTGAAAAGCTTTCTTTTGAAGGTCTGCCCTCTCTTTAGCATTCTAGTGAACCTTTTGGTATGAGGGCAATATTTTCATCTTCAAAATCATCTGATGCAGTAGCCTCTAGAACCAGGTTCCTTTCCTTTCTTTTTCCTCCAATTTCCTTTTCTTCTTGGTTTTTCTTAAGTTCGTATGTGATGAGATTACCATTAACTCATCCATTCCCAGTGAGTCTAGGTCGCGGGCTTCAGTGATAGCCTCGACTTTGCTTTCCCAAGTTTCAGGAAGGACACTCAAGAGTTTCCTTACTGCCTTTCCGTTAGGCACTATTTCTCCTAAAGAGTACATCTCATTAATGATGGAGGTGAACCTGGTGTGCATGTCTTGAATAGTCTCCCCTTCTGTCATCCTGAACAGCTCATATTGCCTGTTCAAGTTATCAATTTTAGACTTCTTGACTTGCGTTGTTCCCTCATGAGCTGTCTGCAGTGTTTCCCATATGGCTTTGGCATCTGGACATGACGAAATTCGATTGTATTCGTCTGGTCCTATGCCACATATCAGAATTTTCTTGGCTTTGGCATTGTTTTGAATTGCAAGCTTGTCTTCAACATTCCATTCTTTTCTTTCCTTTGGGATTTTGGTGATTCCATCAGTTGCGGTTTTCATAGGTATGGTTGGGCCATCTAGAATTACTCCCCATAGATCAGGTTTTCGCCAATAAGATGGTCCATCATACGATTTTTCCACCATCCATAATATTTGCCATTGAACAGTGGTGGTCGTGTTTGTGAAGCTCCCTCTTGTGGGGTAGGTGGTGCTGGCCATTGAGTCTTTTCAAGGTGTGAATCTTTAAACGAAAGACCTGCTCTGATACCAATTGAAGAAACCTAACCCCAGAACACGAACCAGGTTCGTGTAAGTTGCTTTTAAGTAAGACAGAGTAAAGACACAAACACTTATTGAATTAAAAACCTTCCTCACTCAAGAAGGAAAAACCTCGTTTTATTAATTCAACTATAAGATTTTGTGATTACAACAACTCAATAATCAAAAGTCTTATCTCTATCTCTACTACTCTACTACTCCCTCGATTGACTCCAATCGATCTCTCCAAAAGGCCAAACTCACCTTTTGTTACAACCCTCACTGAAACTCAACCCTACAAAGAGCCAAACCCACCCTTTGTACAATTCTCTCAAGACTCAACCCCTAAGAAGTCAAACCCACTTCTTGTTACAAATCTAGGAATTATTACAACTCAATAATAAACCTAGAACACATCAACAAAGACTAATAACCCTAGACTTTAATTGATCAAACTTCAATATCCAATAGTTCTGAGTAAAACAAGTTTCATGAACCTGGTCCTTATTTTGCTGTGACGAAGGTGAACCTGGTCCTTGTGTTTCTGTGACGAATGCCTGCGTTTTTTTCTCCAGAAAATACTGCTCTCAAGATGATATATTTCGTGAATATGCAATGGCAATTGTTCTGGCTTTGCTGATAAATTCTCTCAATTTTCGTTTATGCAAAGATACTTTTTTCCTTCAACTTCTTGATCCTTTTATATATTTGATTTGCCTTCAACTTCTACAAGGAAAGGAATTACAAATCCTTTTCCTTCTTTGACTTGAATTGCTACTTTTTTATTTCTTTCCTTCAGTCCTTATCAGATAAGGTAAGGAAGTTATTATTAAACAAGGATTCCCTTTTAAAGTACAATCCTTATTATATACAACTTCCTTCCTTAATAATATATTTAAGGTTTTCCTTATTTGTATCAACTTATACCTTTAATATATTATTTTTGACTTTGACAAATAACTCTATTTTCTTGATTACTTGGCTGACCCATTTTACTCGATCTTGGCTTCTTTTGCTGCGTACATTTGCTATTGATTATTTGTGCTTCTTGTCTATCATCAAAACATGAATTATCGATTCCATCATATTCTATCATTATATAAATTGATAAAATTAATATTTCTAATTTCAACATTCTATATAATAATTTAACTTTATAATAATTGTAGGGCACAAACGTGCAACGCACGTTTCGGAAACTAGTTATGTGATAAAGGCCATACACCTTTCCTCCTGGTCCCAAATTTCATCAATCACTCAAAACCAATGATGTAATGGGACGTATATAAGGAATAGGGTACAAAATCGAACCTAAAACCAAACCAAATAGTAAATCGAGTTAATTCAGAAAAAAAACTTGATTAGTGATTGGTCTGACTTGGTTTGGTGTTAAAAAATAATTCGACTATATTTGGGTTGGGTTGGTTTTAACTAAAAAAAACAATCCGAGACCAAGTCAACCCGACATTATGTATATAATTTAAAATTTTTATTTTATACATAAAAATATTTACTTTGATATAGTTTTTAAATATTTCTTATACTTTTTCCTAGTTTTTATCTTTTAATATATTATTTCAAGTTTGAAACTTAGAATTTTCAATAGTTTCATAAAGATTATAGTCAATAGGTGTTGGTAATTATAATAAAACTTAAATCAAAATCAAATCAATATTAAAGCAAAAAAGAAATCAATTTAACACTAAGAATGATAATAATACTGAATATTTGTTCGTTGATTTTACATTGGTTTAGACAATTGACATACATCATCTTATTTTAATTTCCTTTAATATTTAGTCATGTAACTATTACTATTTAACTTATTTTAGTATGATTTAGTACTTTTAAATTATGATCATTTTCATTATGATTTGTTAATTTGCAATATTTGTTTTACGCAATTTCTAGTATAATATATATATATATATATATATATATATATATATATCTATATATATTTGGATATTTAAGTGTCATAATCATATCATCGTTTGTGTTATATTCTTAAGAACCACCTTAGATAGATATATTTGGTGAACTGAAGAAATATTTGAATTACAAGTAATTATATGTTTGTATGAATACTTTAGTGGAAGAAATTCGAAAACCCGAAAAAACCTGAGGTTGAAAAACTCAAGTTTTATTGGTTTTGTTTAATATATAAATTTAAAAATCCAACACAAATAGTTTGGTGTGATATTTGAAAAACCCGAATCAACGCGATCATACACACCCCTAATAAGAAAGGAAATATAATAATTTTATCTTTAAAGAAAGTGAGAATTCAAAGTACTAGAAATAGTTAGAGAAGAAAACTAAAGAAGCAATATTCCAATTATCACCAGATGCACCATTGACCTTCTGAGTTCAATACAAGAATATAGATGTCTCTAATTAGTGAAAATAGTAAATTCAAGATCAAATAAACAACGAATATGATAAATGTAGTTCAACTCAAGACGTAGTAATATCATGGATCATAATATATTGAATTAATTAGCATGGTATTATTAACTCAACATCATGTTTATTTATTACAATGAAACTTCAACTACTGTAAACCAGTATTCTCTGCGCACATATTCATTAGCTTGCCCTCATTTGTTCAAAGCAAAAAACTTTTAACTTGTACATTCACATAGAAAGAAATATACAAGTTTTTTTTTTTTTTTTAATTTTTATCTCACTTCATTTCCCTTTATACCTCTAAAACTCAAGAATCTGATGGCCCTAGTCATCACTAGCTACCCCAGACCTCGATTATGGGAGACGTCACTATAGGACTCCTAACAGAGTGGTTACCCTTCTCTTCAACCCAAGTGATCGACCCAAAGTTCGTACTCTGATCACTATCACCTATATATCGAATTGTCAAACTATAACTTTGCTTATCATTTTTCCCCTTGAACACCAGAGTTCGCGGAGACACTGAAATTGTGGAATTCTTCGGAGTTTCTATCTTCACTTTATAAGTTGCTCCACCTTTACAAACATTTGTAAGAGTCCTCCTGAATTTCTGCTCCAACCAGGTGTAGTTGCGCTCGATGCTGAATGGGTACAACGCAATGAATGATGGGTAATTGAGATCAGCTGATGGATTTGAGCAGTTGTGGTAATTGGCTGATGATCTTGCAAATGTTTTGAACTGCTCTTCCGTGAAATTCAAAGAGCATATAAGATTTATGTAATCTTGTGGAGTGGCATCATATATGAGGCCGGGATCAAGAGCTTTGTTCGGGTCAACGTGTCCTGCTCCCATTTCTAGGGGTGTGGCTACCCTATTATTATCCCTTCTAATAGGATTTTGAGTATTATCCAAATGGTTTGCTGTGGTCATCATGGCAGAGCGAATAGCTGAAGGACTCCATTCAGGATGCACACTTTTTAGCATTGCTGCAATTCCAGCAGCATGAGGTGCGGCCATGGATGTGCCTGATTTAAGCTCGTAATCAGTGGTTAATTGTATGTTCTGAATACTATCTGAAATGAGATTAGGTGGAAATGCTGCAAGAATCAGTACCCCTGGTGCCATAATATCTGGCTTTGCAATTCCCAAGTAGCTTTTGGAGGGCCCTCGTGCGGAGTCTCCTGCAACAACTGGGGCTGGGCTTCCATCCACGTAAGTTTCTTGGAATGTGATTGTAGCAGTCGGAGAAACACTATTTTTAACGTAATTGATGATTTGTTTCCCTTCCTTTTTGTCAACCACAACTCCTGGGTAAGGAAATGAAGAAGACCTGAAAATTTCTGGATCCTCAGAAATAAAGATGCCTGCTTTAAGTTTTGCTCTGATGACGTGAGAAATTTGGCTAGAGAAACCCCAACCCTCTTCATCTGCATTGTAATCACAGATGATGATGGTGCGTTCGGGATCAGGAACTTGTGATAACAATTCATCTGAATCGCAAGCGGCTAGAGTCTTGTTGTAAATCACTGGAGAATCCCTGACAAAGGCTCTTGCAGGAAACAAGGTCCACCCCCTAATTTTTAATCCATTGCCTAAAGTCAAAGTTCCTCCAAATCTCCTGTCAGTGTGGCCTGATGCTACACACAAGATCCATGGAGATCCATTTTCTACAGATGAACCGCTACCTTCATTTCCAGCTGAAGCAGAGACCAATACTCCCTTCATCATAGCTCCGAAAGAAGCAATGGATATAGCATCTTCATACAACGGAATGAAACGGTATCCATAAGAGATGGATATCATGTCAACACCGTCTGCAACAGCTTGGTCCATAGCAGCAATTAAATCTGATGATAGTGTTCCTTCATCAAAGCTAAACTTGTAGACCGCTATCCTAGCTCGTGGAGCAACCCCTCTTGCTGTCCCCGGTGCATATCCAAAATGAGAAGCGCCTTTAGCAAAGTTCCCAGCAGCGATGGAAGCGCAATGTGTGCCATGACCATCAATATCCCTGGCAGAATTCATGGAGATTTTCACAGTAGGATTATTCGCCAAAATTCCCTTATTGAAGTAATTAGCCCCAATGAGTTTTCTGTTGCACATTGAAGTATTAAACTGAGTGCCTGGATTGCAAATACCTTTCCACCTTTTGGGGATTTCAGGCATACCATCATCTCTGAAACTCGCGGATTCTGGCCAGATTCCACCGTCAAGAACACCAATGATCACATCTTGTCCTAAACCAGAAGCTTGCCACAACCCCGACGAAGGAGTGAGCTTGAGGAAATCAGATGTGTGGGTAGTATGAGGTTCCACAGTTCTGTCTTTGTATGCTGAAATGAAACCTGGTGACTTCCTCAAAGCTGCCAGTTCATGTTTGGACAAAACAGCACTGAAGCCATGAAACACATTATCATAGGAATAAACAAGTTTTGGAGCAGAGTGGAATCTGTCTACTGATGAAGGAACAACAGCTTTGATAGAATCAAGAGTGGAAGAATGCCAATGATGGTGATGAGCAAAGACATTAGGCATAAAGGACTTGTCAAGATGGACAATGTAAGTGGATCTTTGTGCTAAAGCTAAAAATAGATGAGCAAAAAAAGCCCATGAAAGCAAGACTAGATGTAAAGAAGAAGTAAACCAAATATTTCTTGATCCCATGTTCACTCACTACACCAAACTTGTTAAGACACCAAATATTCATTTAACTTTATAAGTTCAAAAAATAGAAGCATATGAGGAACCTTTAGCAATCAATTCTGTTAGGTGGATACTGCAATTAGCTAAGAGGTATTATTAATGCAGTAAATATAGGCGGCGGCTTGTGTAAACCAATCAAAAGCTTGATGGCACCTTAGATGTCAATCTTGACTCTTGTTATCCATTCAATTCACTGTTAATTTCTTATACTGTAATATAATTTTTTTTTTTATCAATATCTCAATGCAATAATCTTTCACCCTTTCTTATTGATCATATACCCCTTTCTGGAAATAGTAATAAACATTGTCGAAAAATTAAACTAGTAAAATATGTGTCATTCTTTTAAATAAAATCAAACAAATAGATACATATTTCATTTTCCTTTTCAACGAGGGGATAAATCGCCATAGTCCTTTTTTTTTTTGTGGTCCCAGGTTCAATGAATGACTCAACATCAATAATGTAATGGGACGTAACGATGGGATGCGGCAAATCACTCAGCTTCTAATAAATGTTTTGATATAGACGTAAATAAAAACAGCCGCCTCAGTCTATCTTGGCGGAGTGTTGGATAACTTTTCTTACCATTTTATCCACAATCACATCATTACCAAATCATCTTTGCCATTATCATCATTATCACTATGGTTAATTATATATAATTACGTCACTAACCACCAACCACGATCCCTAACCACTTCTACACGATCCCTAACAACTTCTACTACTACAAGTTACCTCCACCTCCATCAAACCGTCCATCCTTTCTTCTACCACTATTAATCACATTATCATCACTGCGATCAATATCTACTACACTATTTTCATTATTACAATTAGTACGGTTGCTAATTGACAACAACATATCGTTAACTACCACACATTCTTCAGTTACCATCACATTAGTCACTACAACATTAATCATCTTTTCCATCACGACTGTCACCACTATTATTACTAACCACTGACTTAAATCATTATTCTCTCCGATTCAAATAAAATGATTTAGTTTGACTTGAAACAAAATTTAAGAAAAGAAATAAGACTTTTAATCTTGTGAACCTAAATTAAAGTTATGTCAAATGTACCAAAATATCCTTTAATCTTGTGGCCTAAAACATGTCACGAGGAAAGTTGAAGTTAAAGTGTTGTAAAAAAAGAAAATGAGTTATTTTTTTTTAAACAGACTAAAAAGGAAACGGTCATTCTTTTTTAAAAGAGAAAAATATTCTGATGTGTATTTAGATTTAAACTTTTAAATCTTAAAACACGTCTTAATATTCAGAGGTGTGATTCGAATTCTGACATTTTAAGCTTAACGAAAACTAATAAAACCTAAATATTTTTGTATTTTTTTCTTAAAGACAATAATCAATTGTAAGTTGTAACAGAGCAGAGACAACATAAAGGGAAACCCTCCCCAAAATCCCAAATAGCATGCTGTGAAGTTCTTTGTAGTGACTTCTCCTCACAATTGGGTAAAATCTTCTTTCTTTAATGTTCTTCATTGTC
>JAKWIY010000457.1:0-35876 GCA_027704805.1 Solanum corneliomulleri
AATATTTTAACTTTCTTAAGAAAATATGTGTGTTAACTCAAAATAAGACAGTTAAATTGATATAGAGGGAGTACTAAATTTCCTCATACAGTGTATATGAGATGTATACATTGTATAATATGTATATCTGAAGCACATTTCTCTCTTTTTTACTCATGCTATCACTCTTTATTTTTCAATCTAAATTTTTTGGGAAAATTTTCAAAACAATAATATTTCACTTAATTGGACTCCTTAGCTACACTTTCAATAGTATTTATTAAAAATAGCTATATTTAGTTTGTTATTAGACCGATTTATATATATATATATTTTTTTAAAAAAGTTTCGATTAAGAGAATACAAATAAAACTTAACTAACAAAAGAAAATTAAACAAAAGTACATTCGAAAGACTAGGAGTCTCAAAAAAGGAGACCCTCCTTCTTCTTCCTCGAACACAAAGCGACAAACCATTGATATTTTATTGATAATTATTCTTCCTCAAATTCAATTCATCAGATATTCATCTTCCTCAAATCTACTTTAGTTCATAACTATCGACCATTGAAGTTTTTTACTAAATATGAAATTGGAGCATCTGGAGATAATCAATCGGAAAAAAAATTGTCGTATTTTCAATTTTGATCTTCGTGTTTTACTCGAAAAGGTATTGTGTCAAAAGTTCTATGGTATTAACGTATGATGAAGAATGAATAAAGAGATTTTTCACATGAAATTTAGTTCCCTGTATGAACATTGATTTTGAAGTGAATACAAATTTCATGCAAAAAACTAATGTAATATAAGAAGACACAATATGTAAAATTGAATTGAACACAAATACCAACAACTTACAATTTCAGAAAGGGTACTAATTTTGAAAAATGCAAACATGATGTGAAAAAATGCATGGATACAAACATGCTTAAATAATATAATATCAAAGGACATACATATTGTAATGAATGAAACCTACAAGTAACACAAGTTTCACCTAAAAATTATAATGCATACAAATAAAAAAGAGCAATTTTCACATATAGCAAACAAAAAATCATATTTGTATGCTATAGCAAAGTTTGCATAATTGCGCTCCATAGCAAACATAAAATTGTATAATTTGATATACATATACAATTGTGTTAATTCGTTGGCCTAAATTGTATATTTCGCTGGCCTTTTTCGCTGCAATTGTATAATTCGCTATCCTATTTCACTGTGATTGTATAATGCACAATTGTATAATTCGCTGCCTATTTCGCTGCAATATTTTTATAAAATTTGCTTTGCATACGGTTGAATCGAATCAAAATGTATGTATATCGCATAATTATAAGTGTATAGCAAGAAGATATATGTTTTTCTCTCGCTTTATACAAAAACAGAAACACAATATATCCACTTTTGTTGTATAAAGCTAGAGAAAATTATATTTCGCTGCAATTGTATAATTCGCAATTGTATAATTTGTTGGCCTTTTTCTCTGTAATATTTGAAGTAAAATGTTTGTAAATTGTATAATTAAGTGTATAACACGAAGATATATGTGTTTGCATGTGTATATACAATTTTCTGTCGCTTTATACAAAACAGAAACAAAATTTATACACTTCTGTGTATAAAGCGAGAGAGGCGAGCGAGAATGGAGAGTGGCGAGCGAGATTTTTGGGAGAGAGACGCCTGGCAAATTTTAGCTAACGTTTGCTATAGAGCACAATTAAATCAAACCCTAGCTATTCCATTTATTTTAGGTTATTAGTTTGCTATAATATACAACTTTCCCAATAAAAAATAGCATACATAATGTAAAAAATACAAATTGAAAAAGGATACAATGTTCTGAGGGAAAAAATGTGAATAGTGAAAAAATATAATACAGATCTATTTGCATTAGAAATGTTAAACCAGATGACATACCTCTATTTGTAATGGATACAACTTAGAAATAAATGGGAAAGGATACAATAAAGAACATAAATACAATAAAGAATTTAGTTTGAGAAAGGATACAATATTATTTAAAAATTTGCACACTAGTTGTTAAAGAATCAAATTCAATATCAAGAACTAAGAATGGATCCTTTAGATGTATCAATTTCTAACATAATTGAGATGTAAGGCGTAAAGGTGAACTAGTCAAACACTGTAATAACCTTATATACCTGAAAAGAACAAAGGCTTTTTGACAAAAATTGTTGGAAACTTGAAGAACGCTTGAACCCTAACTTTTTTTCCTCTTGAAACCTTGCTCTGATTCTTCAAAGTGTTAAAGAATGTGAAAAGATATTTTAACACTGATTAGACCCTTAATTAGGTGAAGAAAAATTGTTGCTTAGGCTTAAATAAAGTGGAAAAAGACTAAATTACCCCTCTTTACAACTGTCGAGGTGCCCTAAAAGAAGGTTCACTAAAATGGACATATCATTTTACTCCAAATTTAAAATAAAGCAAACTTGGTAGCATTGAAAAGAGAAATCAAAGACTTTTCATTTGATATGTTACGGGCCACCTAATTCTTTATGTGCTGAGAGATTTAGTCTTTGAGTTGACCAAAACTTAAAACTAATGGAAGACTTGTACGAACGCCTATTCAGCCCTTTTCGAAGTCCGAGGTGTTACAATATCTCTCCCTTGGAAACATTCATCCTCGAATGTGATCAAAATAGGCACAGAATGTGTAGGAAGTGTCTATCAACCCAACACAAATACAAAATATGCAATTAGCATAAACTCAACCTATCAACTTAAAGAGTACTTTACAAAGAGTTAGTACTTGGTCTATAATTGCTTCTAAGGGAAAGAGGTGAGGGTATCTTGTCTCCATATCCTCCTCAGCTTCTCATGTTGCTTCCTCAACAAATTGATTTCTCCATAAGACCTTAACTGATGCAGCCTTTTTGGTTCTCAACTTATAAAACCTAATAATTGAGAATCTAAACGGGAATCTCCTCATAAGATAGCTTGTTCTTAATACCGATATTCTTGGTAGGAACAATAAGTGAGAGTTAACATTAGAGCAGTGATTAATCGAGTTTTCAATACCTGAAAGTTTCTCTCATAAGTCATACCATTGAAACTTCGTTTTTTTAGCCAACTTAGTCAACGGGGACAAAATTGATGAAAACTCATTGATAGACCAATTATGTAGTAACCATCCAACCATAAGAAACTTTTTATCTCAGTTGGAGAGGTGGGTCTGGGCCACTTTTGCATTGCCTCAATCTTGTAAGTGTTGACACAAATTATTTTGCCAGACACAATGTGGACACTCCACGAATTCAAGTCAGAATTCACACTTAGCACATAATTCTCGATATTTGAAAGTTTGTATGACTATTCTAAGATGACTAGCACGAACTTCCTCATTCATCGTATAAATTAATATATCATTAATATCCAAACACGACTTAAATATTTTGTTCATCGAATAAAATGTATGTGTGTGCGCGCGCGTGCGTGCAGGTTTGTAATATTGATTGAAAATTTCAATTTAATAAGAATAAAAATAAATTTATTTTTTTGTAATAGAAGTTTAAATTTAAAAAGATTAGTCAAACACGATTTGCTTATAAAAAACACTTCAAATGATTTACTCAAACACTAGTTGTTTTTTCAAAAGAACTTTTCTTTTTTAAAAAAACATTTTTAAAAAGTGCTTCTACAAAAATAATTTTTAATAGTAATGTAAAATATGCTCTTAAAAAGCACACTCCTTACGTTCCTATTTATATGACACCATTTTAGATTTCACGTGCATTAAGAAACAAGTAAGTTTCAATTCTACCTTTATTTAATTTTTTTGAACTCAAGTTTTCAATCAATGAATCTGAAGGTTTTCGTCTTCAACAAGCTAAAGTTATACTTGTTTGGGTTTTGTTGTAGTACTTTTTTTAGGATAAATTACCTATATGCACAATATTATTTAACACATTTTCTATTATTCCCTACCCTTTTTAAATATTACTTAAATCTCTTTTTTTACTCCACTAAACTCAACTTCCAGATACATAACATATTTTTCCTAACACACGTTATTTACATCCCTACTCTATTCAAATAGGACGAAACGTCGTGGCGACTCAAAAAATAATCAATTAAATCAATTTTTAATGAATTTTAACAGGAGCCGCTATCTAATTTTAGGGAAAACTAGGAAACCAATTAAAGGTAATCTACGAAAACATTAGATTCTAGGTACGGGTTCTGGTTATTTCGAAGTAAACGTGTTAGGCACCCCTCGAAATCATCAATTGTGGATCACGACTGAATTCATTTTTTTCAAATTGAGAAGAAAATAAAATTATAAACAAGTACAATAGGCATGCAATATACACAAATGATAAAAATAAAACAATAATAAGAAACGGCCTAAGTTTGCTTATCACCAATTATATACACAATAATAAATAAAACTACAATTCAAGTTTTATTCGAATAGTTTCGATGGAAAGCAACTCGGTGTACCTGTATAGACACTTAGTAAAGAGTGAGTACTAAATAAATATAAATAAAAATGAATAACTCAAATAATAATTAAAAAATAAATAAAAAAAAACATCTTATTAACATGAGAGGCCTTGGAAATCGATGGTAATTTCTTTATTGGTCAATTTTATCAAACAAAAATATATAAACTTAAACTACTGTCCGTCTTTTACAATGTGAAAGCCTCCAAAACCTACGGAGAGATTTTTTTTGTTGGTCAATTTTATCATACAAAAATATATAAACTTAAACTAAATTTCGTCTTTTACGACGTGAAGGCCTCCAAAATCAACAGAGAGATTTTCTCATTGGTCAATTTTAATGACTAACTAATAAATTAATAGCACAATCAAATAATAAGTCAAAATAAAGTGAAGATAAATATATATATTTTTTAAAATAATCTATTTTTCAAGAAATAAATAACCAAGTGATCCAATAACCAAATTGGAGTAGTAAAATGATGCCCATCAATATTAAGTCAAACAAGATAACAATTCGTTAAATAATAAAGAGCAAACTACATAAATTCCATTAGTTTAGGTCTTAATAACTAAAATTCTGAATAGTTTCAAATATTACTTTTTGTACCATATTTCATGTTTGAGATACATGAATTTGAATCCGCCAAATAGATGTATCTGTTGAACTTTAAAATCGAGATACATATTTTATTTATTTAAATTAATTATATGTTTAATTAATTTTATTTTACTATTCTTTGAAATAATAATTTTCATTAATATTATTAATAAAAGATAAAAATATGTATATCTTGGTCATTTAGTTTGACTAGTTTCATTTTATTACTCTTAAAATAATAAATTCATTAATTTGATGTATCTATTATCAATATATGATGTATCCAACAAACTAAACACTAGATACATGAGTATCATACAAGTACATTCATATGTATCATAAATGTATCTAGTATCATTTTCATGTATCTATTTATCTAGGTTTAAGTCATATGCGGCCCCTTAAAGTTGTCCGTATATTTCACTTAGACACCTCAATTTTGCCTCATACCTATTGAACACTTGAACATTAACAAAGTTATACCAATTTAACACAAAATGATAGTCAAATAAAAGAGAAATATGTGTGCATTTCAAACGCTCAAACATAACAAATGGACCAAAGAAGCGATGACACAAGGCAATTGGATTAATTTTTAAAAAAGTTCAATTTAAATAATCAAAAAGCAATTTAAGAAAACAAAAATTGCATTAATCCACCCCCACCCCACCCCCACCCCCACATCCACCCAACCGGCCACCCACCATTCTTCTTCTTCTCGTCGACCTGAACTGCAACCTCCATGCTTCTTCTTCTTCGTTTCCTTTTCACTGGCCCCGGCGTCCCAACGCCAGTCAACAATAGCCTCCAGCCTTTTCTTCTTCTCCATTGAATTTTATCCATATTTCACCATTATTGTCAATCTAAGATAATTCCTCATTCACCTTTCATTCTGATTGCATCAAAACCTTCTGTTCGTTGTCTTTCATCTTCTTTTCACTAATAATTATTTATAACAAATTACAAGAAAAAATATTTTTTTATAGAAAAGATAATCAATTGCTTCATTGGAATATTATTTTTATCGAAACAATGAAACTTTGCCAAAATATTTGAGACTTTAATTAGATTTACATAGAAAAAGAAAAGAAAAGAAAAAACATAAGAAGAATTTGAGGGGATTGGAGAAAAGATGGACGAGTGGGTGTGGGTGTTTAAAGAGATGAAAGTAGTTGCAGAAAGGTATGTGGGAAGAAGATCATTTTTTTATTTTAAATTAATTATTTTTATGCATTATTTATTAATTAGGTTTATTAATTGAAAAGAAAAAGAAAAAGGAAAAAGATCATTTCCAATGGTTTCACGCGCTTGGGGACTGTGAAATACACATTTTTTACCACGTAAGCAATTTTCTCCAATAGGAACTGTTTTTTAACACATAAGGTGTTCAATAGGTATGAGGTTAAATTGACGTGTCTAAGTGAAATATATGGACAACTTTAAGTGGACACATATGACTTAAGCCATTTATCTAACCTAATATCATTTTCATTTATCTATTTATATGACCTAATATTAATTTCGTGTATCTATTTATATGATCTATTTTTAGTTTCATGTATCTTCTATATGTATCGACTATTAATCTGATGTATCAAGCATCAATTTCATATATTGTATTCAAGAACATGTATCTCGGATACATAGTAAGCATATATTTATAATTATATGTATCTAAATATGAAATGAAATCAAAACACATGAAATTAGGAATAAATCACGAGTGTAAAGTATTTATCTTATCGTTAATCCAAAAATATAAAAGTTACAAATCAATGTACGAAATTAATGACATTGTAAATTTTCATCCATTAAAAAAATATGGAAAACTATTGACTCAAACAATGTAAAAATCCGAAAGTCAAACTTTAAAATAATTAGAGCTGTGAATTAGATACATTGACATGGTAAGAACAGAGTTACAATACAATATCTCAAAATAACTGAACAAAATCTTACTTTACCTATTTATATAATGTTGATTATAGAGAATTGATTATGAATTTATATATGCAAAGATGCTCGAGGAAGAAAGGAGTAATGGTAGATGTGTGTTAAACAAAAAATATATTAAAATGATTGAGGAAGAAGGGGGTAATGTGCGTGAACAATAAATAATGTGGGGGAAGTGCGCTGATTGTGTGAAAAGAGATGAAGTAATTTGAATTGTTAAAGTCCTATTAGTTAAGAAGATATACTTTTAAGATAATTATTAAAAATCATATTTAAAGGGATTATGTATCTAATTTAATTTTAAAAAAATTATGGTATAATTATTAAAAAGTGTTATTATATGTAATATTTTTAAACTAGAGGTAAAATGTATATATATGATAGTGAAGTATGTCTAGATAGATATTTTTTCCAATAACAAATTGAACAGTCCAAAATAGAATAGACACAAACAAACCAAATGCACACACGAAACTTCTAAAATAATAATAATTATAATTAATAATAAATAAAAAAAAGTAACAAATCTTGGACAAAACAATGCAATCATTGTAACGACCTGTTTAGTCGTTTTGAGCAGTAGAGTATTTCTGGTAATAACTGTCTGAGTCGACGGATCCCACGACGGACCGTCATGGGCACGACGGACCATCGAGGTGGTCTCGTTCCAAAACACTTAGACTCTGAAAAATTGGGTACTGAGATCGACTCTCTGAACTTCACGACGGAATGGCAGGACGGACCGTCGTTGGCACGACGGACCGTCACAAATCTTTCCACAGAATTAACTCTCTGAACTTTGTGACGGACCTGCAGGACGGACCGTCACAGTCATGACGGACCGTCACAGGCTGCGTAACCCTGACTGGGTCGGATTTCTGTTAAAAGTTTTAAAGGGGCGTTTTGGACTATTCATGCTTAAAATTATAAAGTTAGTGGATTAATGTTAAAAATTCAATTACTTGGGGGTTGAAGGAGATAACCTTGAAATAAATAGTGAGTTACTTTTATCATCTTTTATACTTAATTATATGACAATTAGGGTAAAAGAAAAAGGGTTGGAATAAGAAAAATAGAAAGAACAGAGAGAAAGAAGAGAGAACGATCGAGAAAAAGAAGGACGCAAGGAAAGCAAAGGTTTTGGGAAGATAGCTTGCTTGATCACGATTCTTCGGTGGAGGTAGGTTATGGTTTATGCTACTTCGTAGTAAACTCTAAATAGCGAATGATATGTATTGGGTAATTTTGTAAAATCTTCTATATGCTTGATTGTGTGTTTGCATGATATGATTTTGTAATTGTGATGGATTAGAATGTGGAGGTTATTGAATCTTTAATCCTTAAACCCACTATGTTAATGATGATGCCTTGGTATAAAAGAAGGCTTGATGAACTAAAAGAATGAGGCTGATGGATCGGAGTGTCACGTTCCGACACCAGGATAGTATTAGAGGATCGGGTGTCACGTTCCGACACCAGGATAGTATTAGAGGATCGGGTGTCACGTTCCGACACCAGGATAGTATTAGCGGATCGGGTGTCACGTTCCGACACTAGGATAGTATTAGAGGATCGGGTGTCACGTTCCGACACCAGGATAGTAGGGGATGGGAGTGTCACGTTCCGACACTAGGATAGTATTAGTGGAGCGGAGTGTCACGTACCGACACAAGGGGAATAAAGAGAATGAATCTTGAATTATTTTAATATACTCAATTTAAAGAACTAATTCCCAATATGAGTATAATGGGGAGGCTTGAGTCCTCGTAGATGTGCTGAGTGTTGTGGCCAATGGTTATGGTATTTGTTGTTATCACCTATTGAGTATGTAGTTGATTTTATATTATTAATCGATATATGTTGTTTTCTATTTTGAGTTGGCCGATGACACCTACTCAGTATTTGTGCTTTGTACTGACCCCTACTTGTATTTGTTTTTCTTTGATTATTTGTGGAGTGCAGCAAACGTGCCATCGTCTTCAACTCGTCTGCAACTCTATCCAGTCTTCATCACACCAGATTTCAGGGTGAGCTATTGTTTCTAGCTTGGACTGGATTCTTTCCTTCACGTCTTGATGTCTTGAAGTTCGAACATGGACCATCTCTTTTATTATTTTAGCTTCTTAGATACTCTTAGATTTAGTAATTTGAGGATAGATGTTCTTGTGGTGATGACTTCCAGATTTTGGGAATAATAAGTATTGAGTTTTTAGAAGTTATTTAATCGATTTTCATTAATGAGTTTAAGTCTTCCGCATTATATTCTGTTTATTATGGTTGAAATGTTGGGGTTTAGATTGGTTGGTTCGCTCACATAGTAGGATAAGTGTGGGGGCCACTCGCGGCTCGTTTTGGATCGTGACAAACTTGGTATCAGAGCATTAGGTTCGTTGGTCTCATCACACAAGAACGAGTCTAGTAGAGTCTAAGGAACGGTAGGGGGACGCCTTTACTTTTCTTGAGAGGCTATAGACTTTAGGAAAATCCCATTCTTTCTTTCTTTCTTTCGTGCTATTACTTAGATCCAATTGGTATTCAGGTGATACAAATTGATATCTGACCATCTTCACTCTATTTCGCAGATGGTTAGAACTAGAGCAACAACTGCGCCAACACCAACAGCGGCAAGACAAGATGCGTCTGAGCCAGCCACTGAGGCTGTAGCTCGAAGAGGAGTAGTGACAAGAGGCCGTGGTAGAGGTCGCGGGAGAACGTCCTCTAGAGGAAGAGGACAAGCACCTGGACCATCTAGTACTAAGGCGGTGACTCCTCCACCGACTGAGGAAGTAGTAAGAGAGGGTGAGGAAGGGCAAAATGAGCAAGTGCAGAATGAGAAATTACCACCCCAACCTACCCCAGAGATGATTAATCAGGTTCTTGCTTATCTTAGCAGGTTATCTGATCAAGGCCAGACACCTCCAGTGTTTTCTGCACCAGCACCTCATGTTTCGGAAGTACAACAGGCAGCTGCTGTGGCTCCTCGCATGGATGCCTCATTGGAAATAGGCACGTTTCCTCGTTTGACTACAGGGCCTATAATGACAAGTGATCAGCATGAACTTTTCAGTAAGTTCTTAAAATTGAAACCTCCAGTCTTCAAGGGTGCTGAATCTGAGGATGCCTACGATTTTCTGGTTGATTGTCATGAGTTACTACATAAAATGGGCATAGTGGAACGATTTGGCGTGGAGTTTGTAACCTATCAGTTTCAGGGAAATGCCAAAATGTGGTGGCGGTCATATGTTGAGTGTCAACCCGCACAAGCACCACCTATGAATTGGGCGTCATTCTCTAGCTTATTTATGGAGAAGTATATCTCTCGGACCTTGAGGGATAGGAGGAGAGATAAGTTCTTGAGCCTAGAGCAAGGCAGGATGTCGGTTACTGCGTATGAGGCTAAGTTTCGTGCATTATCCAGGTGTATGCCACCCAAGCTTGTTTCAGTCCACAAGAGCGGATTCGCCGTTTTGTGAAGGGGTTGAGGTCAGATTTGCAGATTTTAGCCTTACAGGTAGCGGCTACAGCAAAATCCTTTCAGGAAGTGGTAGACTTCGTGATAGAGGTGGAGGGAGTGAAGCCAGATGACTTCACCATGGCATCGACATCTAAAAGGTTTCGTAAGGGAGGTGAGTTTAATGGTTCTTACTCCAGAGGGCAGGGTTCAGGAGGTTATCCAGCCCGACCTATTCAGTCTTCACTGCAAGCTGTAGGGTTCAGGAGGTTATCCAGCCCGACCTATTCAGTCTTCACTGCAAGCTGTAGTTGGGGGTCCACCGCAGACCGGTCAACATTTCTCTGAGTTTCGATGTTATCCCCAGACTTCGTCATTGTTACAGAGACCTATGCTTGAATCCAGAGAGTGTTATGGATGTGGGGAGACTGGACACATTAAGAGGTATTGTCCAAAACAGAGTTACAGACCTCCAATAGTCAGAGGTAGAGGTGGTCATGGAAGAGGCCGTCATTCTGGAGGACGTGGTGGCCGAGGTAATGGTGGTCACCAAAACGGCCGGGGTGATGGGAAAACTGGAGCCACTACAGCACAACATGGTAGGGGCAACGGGAAGACAGGTGATAGGGCCCATTGTTACGCTTTCCCCGGGCGGTCTGAAGCGGAGACATCTGATGCTGTTATCACAGGTAATCTTTTGGTTTGTGATTGCATGGCTTCTGTATTATTTGATCCTGGCTCCACATTTTCATATGTATCTTCCTCATTTGCTACTGGTCTTAATTTACATTGTGAATTGCTTGACATGCCTATTCGTGTTTCTACTCCGGTGGGTGAGTCTGTGATAGTTGAAAAGGTGTATAGGTCTTGTCTTGTGACTTTTGTGGGGAGCAATACTCATGTAGACTTGGTTATCCTAGAAATGGTTGACTTCGATGTAATTTTGGGTATGACTTGGCTTTCTCCAAATTTTGCAATCTTAGATTGTAATGCTAAAACTGTAACGTTGGCCAAGCCTGGGACAGATCCGTTAGTGTGGGAGGGTGACTACACTTCCACTCCAGTTCGTATCATCTCCTTTCTTCGTGCTAAGAGAATGGTTAGTAAAGGGTGTTTAGCCTTCTTGGCACACCTCAGGGATGATACTACCAAGTACCTTCAATTGAGTCGGTTTCGATAGTCCGTGAGTTTCTGGATGTGTTTCCTGCAGACCTTCCTGGTATGCCACCGGATAGAGATATTGACTTTTGCATTGATCTTGAACCGGGTACTCGCCCCATTTCCATACCCCCTTATAAAATGGCTCCCGCGGAGTTGAGGGAGTTAAAGGCTCAACTTCAAGAATTGTTAGGAAAAGGCTTCATTAGACCAAGTGCATCCCCTTGGGGTGCTCCTGTTTTGTTTGTGAAGAATAGGATGGGAGTTTTCGGATGTGCATAGACTACAGGCAACTGAATAAGGTAACTATTAAGAACAAGTATCCTCTTCCTCGCATCGATGATTTGTTCGACCAGTTACAAGGTGTTTGTACCTTCTCAAAAATCGATTTGAGATCTGGTTACCATCAATTGAAAATACGGGCAACGGATGTGCCCAAGACTGCTTTTCCGACCAGGTATGGGCATTATGAGTTCTTAGTAATGTCTTTTGGGCTTACGAGTGCCCCTGATGCTTTCATGAGCTTGATGAATGGGATTTTTAAGCCATATCTGGATCTCTTTGTCATTGTATTCATTGATGATATACTGGTATACTCAAAGAGCAATAAAGAACATGAGGAGCACTTGAGAATTGTATTGGAAATGTTGAGGGAGGAAAAGCTTTATGCCAAATTCTCCAAGTGTGAGTTTTGGCTAGATTCAGTGTCCTTAGGGCACGTAGTTTCTAAGGATGGAGTGATGGTGGATCCATCTAAGATTAAAGCAGTGAAGAGTTGGGAAAGACCTACTAATGTTACAGAGGTAAGGAGCTTTGTTGGTTTAGCTAGCTACTACCATCGATTTGTCAAGGGATTTTCCTCTGTTGCTTCCCAATTGACAAAATTGACTAAGCAGAGTGTCCCATTTGTATGGTCGGATGAGTGTGAAGAAAGCTTTCAGAAACTCAAGACCTTGTTGACTAGTGCACCAATTCTTACCTTGCCAGTGGAAGGCAAGAATTTCATTGTTTATTGTGATGCATCCTATTCGGGTTTGGGTGCAGTGCTAATGCAAGGGGAAGAATGTAATTGCTTATGCTTTGAGGCAATAAAGGTGCACGAACGTAACTATCCGACCCATGATTTGGAGTTGGCTGCAGTGGTATTTGCATTAAAGCAATGGAGACACTATCTATATGGGGTTAAGTGTGAAGTCTATACGGATCATCGTAGCCTACAGTATGTCTTTACTCAGAAAGATTTGAACTTGAGACAGAGGAGATGGATGGAACTACTGAAGGACTATGATATCACTATTTTGTATCACCCAGGAAAAGCTAACGTTGTGGCAGATGCGTTAAGTAGAAAAGCAGGGAGCATGGGAAGCCTAGCTCACTTACAGATTTCCAGACGCCCATTGGCTAGAGAGGTTCAGACGCTGGCTAACGACTTTATGAGGTTGGAAGTACTAGAGAAAGGAGATTTTTGGCCTGTGTGGAGCAAGATCTTCCTTTCTTGACAAGATTAAGGGAAAGCAGTTTACTGATGAGAAACTGATCCGGATCCGAGATAAGGTGTTGCGAGAAGAGGCTAAAGAAGCACAAATCGATAGGAAGGTTTTTGAGAATTAAGGGAAGGGTATGTGTACCCCGCGTCGATGATTTTCACATCTTCCCACTCAAGTCTTATTCTGATTCTCTAGTTCACTGTTTTGCAACCACAAGATGATCGTAACCTACCTAAAGCAACATTTTGGTGGAGTAGAATGAAGGTGACATTGTTGATTTTGTTGCTCAATGCCCGAATTGTTAGCAGGTAAAGTATGAACACCAGAGGCCTGGAGGGACACTTCAGAGAATGCCCATTCCTGAATGGAAGTGGGAGAGAATTGCAATGGACTTCGTGGTTGGTCTTCCCAAGACAATGGGTAAGTATGACTCCATTTGGGTAATTGTTGATAGGTTAACTAAGTCTGCTCACTTCATTCTGGTCAAGGTGACTTACAATGCAGAGAAGTTAGCCAAACTTTACATCTCGGAAGTTGTTCGATTGCATGGAGTTCCACTTTCCATCATATCAGATAGAGGTACGCAGTTTACTTCTAAGTTTTGGAAAACATTGCATGTTGAATTAGGTACTAGGTTGGACCTTAGTACTGCGTTCCATCCTAAGACCGATGGTCAGTCTGAGCGAACGATTCAGGTTTTGGAGGATATGCTTCGTGCATGTGTGATAGAATTTGGTGGTCATTGGGATAACTTCTTACCCTTAGCAGAGTTCTCCTACAACAATAGCTATCACTCAAGTATTGATATGGCCCCCTTTGAGGCGCTGTATGGGAGAAGATGTAGGTCTCCCATTGGGTGGTTTGATGCATTTGAGGTTAGACCTTGGGGTACTGAACTTCTGAGAGAATCGTTAGATAAAGTGAAATGTATTCAAGAAAAGCTTTTAGCGGCTCAAAGTAGGCAGAAAGAATATGCAGATCGAAAGGTTAGAGACTTGGAGTTCATGGAGGGTGAGCAAGTCTTGCTGAAGGTTTCGCCCATGAAAGGGGTGATGCGGTTTGGTAAGCGAGGTAAGATTAGTCCGAGGTATATTGGTCCATTTGAAGTTCTGAAGCGCGTGGGGGGGGTAGTTTTTGAATTAGCCTTGCCCCCAGGACTGTCAGGAGTGCATCTGGTATTTCATGTGTCTATGTTTAAAAGATACCATGGGAATGGAAACTACATCATTCGTTGGGATTCGGTTCTGCTCGATGAGAATTTGTCTTATGAGGAGGAGCCTGTTGCGATTTTAGATAGAGAAGTCCGCAAGTTGAGGTCAAGGGAGATTGCATCCATCAAGGTTCAATGGAAGAATCGGCCGATTGAAGAGTCCACTTGGGAGAAGGAGGCTGATATGCAAGAAAGATACCCACACCTGTTTACAGATTCAAGTACTCCTTTTCGCCCTTGTTTTTCTTCTTGTGATCGTTCGAGGACGAACGATGGGTAAATTGGTATCTATTGTAACGACGTGTTTAGTCGTTTTGAGCAGTAGAGTATTTCTGGTAATAACTGTCTGAGTCGACGGATCCCACGACGGACCGTCATGGGCACGACGGACCGTCGAGGGGGTCTCGTTCCAAAACACTTAGATTCTGAAAAATTGGGTACGTAGATCGACTCTCTAAACTTCACGATGAAATGGCAGGATGGACCATCGTTGGCACGATGGACCGTCACAAATCTTTCCACAGAATTAACTCTCTGAACTTTGTGACGGACCTGCAGGACGGACCGTCACAGTCATGACGGACCGTCACAGGCTGCGTAACCCTGACTGGGTCGGATTTCTGTTAAAAGTTTTTAAAGGGGCGTTTGGACTATTCATGCTTAAAATAAAAGTTAGTGGATTAATGTAAAAATTCAATTACTTGGGGTTAAAGGATATAACCTTAAATAAATAGTGGGTTACTTTTATCATCTTTTATACTTAATTATATGATAATTAGGGTTAAAGAAAAAGGGTTTGAATAAGAAAAATAGAAAGAACAGAGAGAAGAAGAGAGAACGATCGAGAAAGAGAAGGACGCAAAGAAAGCAAAGGTTTTGGGAGATAGCTTGCTTGATCACATTCTTCGGTGGAGGTAGGTATTGGTTTACTACTTCGTAGTAAAACTTAAATAGCGAATGATATGTATTGGGTAATTTTGTAAAATCTTCTATGCTTGATTGTGTTTTGCATGATGTGATTTTGTAATTGTGATGGATTAGAATGTGGAGGTTATTGAATCTTTAATCCTTATACCACCTGTTAATGATGATGCCTTGGTATAAAAGAAGGCTGATGAACTAAAAGAATGAGGCTGATGGATCGGAGTGTCACGTTCCGACACCAGGATAGTATTAGAGGATCGGGTGTCACGTTCCGACACCAGGATAGTATTAGAGGATCGGGTGTCACGTTCCGACACCAGGATAGTAGGGATCGGAGTGTCACGTTCCGACACCAGGATAGTAGTAGTGGAGCGGAGTGTCACGTCTGACACAAGGGGAATAAAGAGAATGAATCTTGAATATGTTAATATACTCAATTTAAAGAACTAATTCCCAAATGAGTATAATGGGGAGGCTTGAGTCCTCGTAGATGTGCTGAGTGTTGTGGCCAATTGTTATGGTATTTGTTGTTATCACCTGTTGAGTATGTAGTTGATTTTATATTATTAATCGATATATGTTGTTTTCTATTTTGAGTTGGCCGATGATACCTACTCAGTACTTGTGCTTTGTACTGACCCCTACTTGTATTTGTTTTTCTTTGATTATTTGTGGAGTGCAGCAAACGTGCCATCGTCTTCAACTCGTCCGCAACTCTAGTCAGTCTTCATCACACCAGATTTCAGGGTGAGCTATTGTTTGTAGCTTGGACTGGATTCTTTCCTTCACGTCTTGATGTCTTGAAGTTCGGACATGGACCATCTCTTTTATTATTTTAGCTTCTTAGATACTCTTAGATTTAGTAATTTGAGGATAGATGTTCTTGTGGTGATGACTTCCAGATTTTGGGAATAATAAGTATTGAGTTTTTAGAAGTTATTTTAATCGATTTCATTAATGAGTTTAAGTCTTCCGCATTATATTCTGGTGTATTATGTGTTGAAATGTTGGGGTTTAGATTGGTTGGTTCACTCACATAGTAGGATAAGTGTGGGTGTCACTCGCGGCTCTTTTTGGGTCGTGACAATCATCTATGAGTAATAATAGAACAAACACGAAACTATGGATGTTAAATGGGCAGGTTGGGTTGAAATTGAAAATATTTAAATGGGTTGAATAGAAATTGGGTTGGGTCTTGACCCGCCCAAGTTTACTTTGGGTTAAAATGGGCTAAATAACAGGTTGTGTCTTGATCCTCCCAATTTGATCCATTTAACATATTTATACTTAACTTTTATATCACAATTTGAATTTCCGCTCAAGAATTTTTTGTTAAAAAAGTAATAAATATGGATAGATAAATCCTAAAATACGTTAAATAGATGCTAATTCATACATTCAATATATGAACATACCTTAATAAAAAGTTTTAAAATTGGTTGAAATTGGAGATCGAATTGGGCTCAATTTAGAATTCTCTTCAAATGGATTAACCTTGAATGAGTTGAGCTTGAACCGAATTCAAATTATCCTGAACTCAATCCATAAAATTCTGGACGAATTGGACGGATTACTATGTTTGGATCATTTTTGATACCCCTACACGGAACCATATTCATAATATAAATAGATAAAAGTAGAAACCATATAAATCTAGACAAATCTAACCCAAACAGGAGCTAATGTTTTAATCGATCTATAAACCCCAATCTATATTAACTATAAGCCATCAAAGAGGACAAATAAAGATCAAGCCATCAAATTAATTATCAAAACTTTCCCCGAAACATAATAATAATAATAATAATAATAATAATAATAATAATAATAATAATAATAATAAAGTACTGGAAGACGCTAAAAATAAAATCAAATTGGCCAAATGACAACAATAGAGATTATATCTAACAAAACAATAGCATATTCATCCCAAACAAAAATATAACAAATGTGAAAAGGAAGAAGAGTCACCGGAGGTGAAGATTTCCCGGCTGGATTTGGTTGTTTCGCGGTGACTTGTTGTTGTTGTCCATTGTCATTCCGGCATGGTTGCGAGCTCGTCAGAGACGAGGTGATCGTTTGGTGGTTCTTGTTGAAGTACCTACGAAAATAGAAAATAAATCGTGAAGGAGAAGAAGAAGGGGGACTGGAGGCGTGTTCTTTTTTCTTTGCTTTGGTTCATCGAAGCTTTGAGCTCCTTGTGAGAGCTGCTGGTTGCAACAAACAAGGGGGAAAACAGGGGTTGTTGTGTGAGATTTAAAACTCTTTTGCTCGCCGTAAAAATGGTAGTCTCTTGGGTGGTTTTGGGTGTGACCAATCGGAGTTTTGGCAGTGCTTTAATGGTTGTTTTAGGTGGTGTTCTAGGTGTTTTTTTATGGGGATTTTGGTGGATTTCGGTGGTCTACAGGTGTTGTTTTGGTGTTGGTTGTTGCCGTAAGAGAGAAGAAGATGGAACAAAAGGGTTGCTGGTTTATCTTTGGTGGTGGCAGATTGATCGGAAAAAAAGAAAGAGATGACAATGGGGTTTTGGGAGTGGTTAATGTTCACTGGTAAGAAACAATGAGGTTTTAGGTTGTTTGACGGAGAAGATAAGAGGGTTTTCGGTGGTGATAGTTGGCATACTCATCGGAAAAAAAATAAGAAACTCTTTCATTCATAAAATCTTAGAATTCACCCTCAAATCTAATACTTATCCACTACTATTGTTTACCTAATTAATAACTTAAATAGGAAAATACGAAATGGGCTCAGATGATGGGTTAGCATTGTGACTCAAAATTATATGAATAGAATCTCTAAAAAAATTCGTATTTGAATAAATTTTAGACTGTGTTAAATGTCAACATCAATATTAATAAATATAACAAATAAAATAAATATTAAAAAAATATAATGAACATAACTAATGACATATAAAAAATGCAATTTTAAAATTAACTGATAAAAAAACTTAAATTTTAATAAATAAAAATAGTTATTGATAAACTTATTTAAAATTATGAAAAAAAATTATTTTGAGCAATTAAATAATAAAATTTAAAAGTTTTGAATTTTGACAATGTTAGAGTAAAATTGAGTGTCAACACACATTTATCTCTCCCCTTTTCACTCCTTAAATCACTCTCTTTTTTACTCCCACAATCTTATCACTTTGTTTTCTGATTAAAATTTTGAATTTTAAGATCTTCTCTCCAGTCAATCATTTATCCGATATTGTTTCAATTTTTTTCACTCACAATACACCCTTTTTTAAAAATTATTTTTCTTCATCAAAATTGTGATACATTATGGATGATGCACCTTCATTCAGTATTGAAATTATCCAGATAATGTCATCTAACACCAATAATGTTTATGATTATGAAAAAATTGATTGGGTAGAAAACAGATCTAAGAAATTACATAATCCTTTCGTAATGGCGAAAGTAATCATTAAAAGGGTGAAGAAGGTTAGTCAATCTTCTTCAAAAGCGTAGTCGATAAAACCCCCAAAAAAGAGGTGTCGAAAAGTCTCACCAAGCAATATCTCAACATCCTTTACGTAAGGTTAGATTTTCTATCTTTTTATCAATTTTTGTGATTGTTAAACTTGATTTTATTAGTTCAATGATTTTATGATACATTAATGATTCAATACTTTTTTAATGTTGTAATTCAACAGGATTTACTTAGTTTTGTAGATGATTTAAAATTGTCGAGAATGATTGCTCCATCTCAAACATCCCTCTTCCTCATGTAAGTACATAAGATCTTGGTTGGAGAAGTGAGAGAAAGTTGAACAACTTTGGAGTCGAAAGAAGCTTTAGCAACTTTATCTTCTTTTGGAGATAAATATTTATTGAAAAGAGGCGAGGTGGGGGTGGAGGGAAGTAGAACATATTGCTAAACATTCAATGTATCAGTTGTTAGACACTTCCACTGGATCTGTTCTAGGGAGTACCCTCAAAAAAAGGAACCTTTCCTCTCCCCAGCCATTTCGGGTTAAGAAGATGTGAAAGCGCATTTATCTCTGTAAGTCTATAAGAAGGGTGTGTTCCGAGGTGTGAAGTGGGAGAGAAGGAATGTCCCAATTGAGGTTTTGAATATTTTTTTATAATTTATTTATTTTTGAGATACATTAATTCTAGTTTTACATTTTTAAGTTGTTATTGTTTTAAGATACTCGTACTCAAAGTTTTAGAGTGCTTCCCTAAAAAAGTTATTTTATATTAAATTTAACTTTTACTATTTTTAGTTGTTATTTACGGTACACATTTGTTTTCTATAAAATGATATAAAATTTGAATAAAATTAAGTATTAGATTCATAAATACATAAACACATAATATTATTTCTTCTCATTAGTTTTAGTTAGTTGTTGATTGTTGATACATTTTGACACCTAAACAATGCAATGTATTTTATAACTTGATTGTTGATTCAATTATTTATTTACTTGATAACTTAGTTCTAGTTGTTTTATTCATTAATGTTGATACATTAAATAATTAGTTGTAGCTAGTTCTTGATTCATATATCTTATTCATAGATTAATTCTTACTTATTGTGGTACATTAATAAATACAATTTATTTATTTTACATACTATTTTTCACATCCTTATCGTATCAAATATATCATTTTCAACTAGATCATGATACATTATATAAAAATGTATCATAACCATATTGAGTCCACAAACACAATCGCCGGTACATTATTAATAAATAGCTAATGATACATTATTTTAAAAAGGTGTATGATACACAAAGTGTTACAGAAATGAACACAAGATTAAAATTGTATAAGAATTTCACTAGCTAATAGTAAATTGTAATGTTCTATCAAGGTAAAAGTGGAAAATGATAAAAATTAAAAAAGTTATAATCTCAAAATAATGTATCTGAAACATATTCCAAAAATGAGTTTTTCAATCTTCTTTCGAAAAGAAAGTACAAGTTTTTCGTTTATGACATTTCTATCCAGAGCGTACACAAATATTTGTGTTTGTGGTTATCTTTTCATTTTATATCTTTTTCCATATTTTCTTTGGTCCTTCAGTCATCTTTTATACTTACATGACGAGAATATTTATTCCTTATCGACATTGGAGTCATTGAAACTTCATTCGTAGTTGCTGATGCAGCTGGTTTGTAGTTATCAGAGTGGGGAAATGTATATCTGTGATGTTTTTGCTCTTCACAATAGCAATTGTGTGCACACAAGGTATCTCACCATGCTGAAATATACAGTTACATATTCTTCTCTCAAGTCAACAATGTATCTTCGTCCACCTTTATACACTTGACAAATAAATTTAGAGGATGAAACTACCTACACACATCTGACACTTAGAGATACATCACATATCAATTAACTCAATTTAAGATACACAACAGAATAATGATAATTAGCCCCAGATACATAATAATGTATAAATTGATACATACCTTCATATATCGATTAAAAAGTGCATATACTAATACATAAAAAATAGAAAAAGGTCAAAATTACCCCTGAACTATGTGAAATAGATCACTTATCCCTCCGTTACATTTTAGGATAAAAAATGCTCCTGCCGTAATCTTAAGAGACCACAAATACACTTAGGACTTAACAGAAGTGACGTGGCAAGACACAACACTAAATTCGCCACCTAGGCTTGCCAACTAGGATACCCGCTAAAATTTTTGATCTAATTAATAATTTAACCCTTATCCATCTTTATTGGATACCCAATAATATTAAGCAGGAAAAACCATCTTTTCCGAAGCTTTGTTTAGAATGAATATTTGATTGTCAGTTTTTGTTTCAGATTCTTGGTCTGTTTTGGGTTAGTTAAGGTGTTAACCGTTATTGTTTGAATTACAGTATTGTTGTTTGGCCAATTTTTGAAATTTGAGAAGTGATTAGAAACTATATTGTTGCTTGTTGCAGTTAAGTTGTTGTTATGCTATGAATATCTTTATTTTTTTGTGTTGCTCTCTTGGAGAATCCTTTAGCCGTCGAAGTCAATGTGAAATTGATCTGATTTTTTGGACAATAAAAGTATCTGATAATTTTATTCGTTCTTATTTTGATATGGCGAATGCATATTTGATCGAACAAATTTATTGGTATTACATAATTCGAATCACAATTCAGGGGTGAATTAATCAGGGCTTGCGGGTGTTCCGGTGTCTTGAGAAAGATGATATTTTTCTCTTACTATTAGTAGGTTGATCCAACAAAAATGGGTTTGGATTATATTATTAATTGGGTCAAATATTTTAGTGCATATCCTAGTTGGCAAGCCTAGGTGGCGAATTTAGTGTTATGTGGCTTGCTACATCACTTATGTTAACTCTTAAGGGTAATTGGTCTCTAAACATAAGGGTGGGGGCATTTTTGATCCTAAAATGTAACGAAGGGTATAAGTGATTTATTTAACATAGTTTAGGGGCAATTTTGACCCTTTTCCGTTAAAAAAAATCACATTTATCTGATACGTTATTGTAATAACAAACTAACTCATATCTATAAAACTCCATTACATATACATCAAAGTAAAACTAAATCAAGTTGAAATCAGTAATGTACCATGATTTATATATGCATATACAAATTCAATAATCAAAAAAGAAATTCATATGTAATCGATATTTTACATTAACATTACAGTAACTCACATATTTGCAAATCCATACCATACACGTCAAAGTTTTTAATGTATCAATTTCTAATCATTAATGTATCACAAAATTATCGGTCAATATACAAAGTCATGAAAAAAAAACAATGATTAAATCACAAGAATATGTGTTGCATACCTTTTGTTACCAGATTTTTCAATTCGAAAATTGAAGTTATGCCAAATAAACATAACTATTTTTGTCCAAACTAATTGTAAAATAACAACTTTCAATTGGCTTCATATTTGGAATCTGCATATCACAATGATAAGAAATCACCAACATGAAAATAAAAATTCCAAGAAGTTGGCAAAGAAACCCAAGTCCCGATTGACAATTATTGAGATTTATGTTGAATTTGAGGAACCCAAAAGTTACGATCTTCAATTTTTTCTTCCACTCAAAAATAAAATATTCATTATGTATCTTATCAAAAGTTTTGAAATTCTTACTCGAAAATTTCTTCGCTGAAACAAAGACAAAGATGAACGGAAATTTTGAATTTTGAATTGATTTGGTATTTTAGGATTTTTATTAAATTTGATTGACACAGTAAATATGGCCCGAATAGCGTAAATTCTGGGATTTTAATTTAATTTTTCTTATTTATTTATTTTTTAAGTGCAACAACCACATATCTAATGTATCACAATTAATGTATCCAAATAGTCAATTATATATCTAGACTGTTGATATTTTAAGGATTTTTTATAAAATAGAAAAGAATAGGTATAAAATGTAATTTAGAATTTACGCTATGAAATTTACATAAATTATACTTTTTTTATATACATATTTGCATAGACAAAAGGGGCAACAAGATTTGTGGACTTGCCCAATTTTAACGGCCCATTTATGGTCATAGACCTCTTTTAAGACCAAAATGGTACTACTTGTTTAGTGCGGGCTTACTACTGGATCTGGTAAGTAGAGAATGGGCTTTCCACTTTAACAGTCCATCTTAGATTAAGTGGTTGATATCTGAAATTTAGTTGGGTAAATTACATAAATATGTTATACAGAAAAGGGCAACTTTCACATATAGCAAACAAAAAATTTATATTTGTATGCTATAGCAAACTTTGCATAATTGCGCTCCATAGCAAACATAAAACTGTATAATTTGCTATACATATACAATTGTATAATTCGCTGGCCTAAATTATATAATTCGCTGGCCTAAATTGTATAATTCGCTGGCCTATTTCGCTGCAATTGTATAATTTATTTTGCATACAGTTGAATCGAATTAAAATGTATGTATATTGCATAATTATAAGTGTATAGCAAGAAGATATATGTTTTTCTCGCTTTATACAAAAACAGAAACACAATATATACACTTCTGTTGTATAAAGCTAGAGAAAATTGTATTTCACTGCAATTGTATAATTCGCAATTGTATAATTCGTTGGCCTTTTTCTCTGCAATATTTGAAGTAAATGTTTGTAAATTGTATAATTAAGTGTATAACACGAAGATATACATTTTTGCATGTGTATATACAATTTTCTCTCGCTTTATACAAAATAGAAACAGAATTATACACTTCTGTGTATAAAGCGAGAGAGGCGAGCGAGAATGGAGAGTGGCAGCGAGATTTTTGGGAGAGAGACGCTGGCAAATTTTGGCTAATGTTTGCTATGGAGCACATTTAAATCAAACCCTAGCTATTCCATTTAATTTAGGTTATTAGTTTGCTATAATATACCATTTTCCCTATAAAAAAATACTTATCATTTATGTCAATATAATTTTTAGGACAACTTTCACATATAGCAAACATAAAATTTATATTTGTATGATATAGCAAAGTTTGCATAATTGCGCTTCATAGCAAACATATATATATATATATATAATATATATATATATATATATATATATATATATTATATATATATATATATAATTCGCTATACATATACAATTGAAGCAAATGGTATAAAATGAAGTGTATAAAACAAGAAAGAGAAAGAGACTTGGGCAGAGAATTGTATAAAACAATTGTATAATTATAAGTGTATAGAACGATTATATACAATTTGAACTTGTATAGAATGAGAAAGAGAGAAAGGCAAAAGAGACTTGGGCAGGGAATATACAATTGAATCGAATTATATAATATGAAAAAGAAAGAAATTATATACATTTTGAATTAGTATAAAACGAGAAAGAGAGAAAGGAAAAAGAGACTTAGGCAGGGGAGTACTTTTATCGTATAATTATAAGTGTATAAAACAAAAATATATGTATTACATGTGTATATACAATTTTCTCTCGCTTTATGCGATTAGAAACACAATTTACAATTTCTATTGTATAAAGCGAAAGAGGCGGGTGGCAGGAAGCGAGCGAGAGAGGGAGAGTGGCGAGCTAGAATATGAGAGAGAGAGGGACTGACAAACAGTTTGCTATGGAACGCAAATAAATTAAACGGTAGCTATGATAGTTATTTTATATAATTAGTTTGTCATTCTATACAATTATCCCTAATTTTTATAACCAAATATAACAAATTTTCAAAATTGAAAAAAATTATACGGTCGCTTGCTTCTCAGTCCTTATTCCTCTTTATCTTTTATTTAAATTATTTTTCTTATCTTTCTCTCTCTATCATTATTATCTGCGTACTCTTTTTTTCTTTTCTTTTCTTTTTTAAATAAATTCTTCTCCTTCTTTCAATTTTTTATTTAATAACAAATCAATTTTTTCATATTTTGTTATTTTTATTTTTAAAAAAAAGACGAAAAAAATGAAAAGATGAAAATTTATACAAAATCATATTTTCAAGTAGAAATTTCAAATCTCTAAAATTACAACAACAAGAGTTTACCATTGATGATCATCATAAAACTTCAAATATTGAATTCATTATTTGAATTTTACAAATTTGTGATTAGTTTGGATTGGTTAATTCAACAAATTATTGAAAATGTTATTTGGAATTTATATCTCAATTCCAAGAGGTTTTGGTTAAGTTTATAATTGATTTTAGGAGAAATATTAGATTGAAACTCAAAAAAAGTAAAGTTTATGAAACTACATCGCAATTGTATTAAAGTTGTATTAGATATATTTCATAATTGTATTAAAATCATGAACAATACATTTATAATACATATTACATATTTACATACTTCACTCTTTTTTAGTGATATCAACCAAAATAATTTAAGCAACACACTCTTAATACATTTATAATATAGGAACAATACATTTGTAATCCATATTGTAAACGTTGCTCTTTTTCTTAGTCATACAAATCAAAATAATTTATAAGATATCTATAATACATGTTTTATTCATGAATAATTATAATATATATTGCGTGCTTCACTCCTTTCTTAGTGACACTAACAAGAATAATAATACATTTATAAGACATACACATTACATTTTAATACATACTACAAGCGTCACTCGTTTTTTAATGATAAATTAAAATAATTTATAAGACACATATGATATAAGTTTTATTCATTGGCAATCCATTTATAATAATAGTGCAACCATCACTCATCTTCTCACTGATACAAATCAAATAATTTATAAGACACATATAATATAAGGTTTATTCATGAACAATATGTTTCTTATAAATATTGTAAACTTTACTCTCTTCTTAGTGATACCAACCAAAGATTAATACATGCACACCACATTTTTAATACATATCGCAAACATCACTCATGTTCTTAGTGATACAAATCAAATAATTTAAAAGATACATATAATACATGTTTTACTTATACATAATACAAGTTTATTTCAGTCTATAGATTATTGTCTTGTCTTTCGTTAGTTATGTTTTTTATTTATTCTTAATTTTCTCTTCTTATTCAACTTTCATATTGTGTAATACATTTTTAATACAAATTTAATTCATTTTATAGTTTATTATTTATTACTATTGGATTACTTTTTTAATTCATTATTGATATAAGTTTAATTCATTCTATAGTTCATTGCCTAGTGTTACATTAGTTACATTTTTTATCCATACTTAATTCTCTCTTCTAATTAAACTTTATTAATCTTTGTGTAATATACTGTTATGATTTGTTAATTCATTTTATAATTTATTTGTTGATTTGTTATGATTAACTTACTTATAATTTAAACAGGTCACATGAAAATTTGAAATTTAAATATTTTGAAAAAAAAAGTTGTTCTTTTTCAACCGACTAAAAATAAAAGTAGGCCATCCGTTTTTTAAAAGGATGGAGTAATATTTTATAGTTTAGTATATATACTACCTCCGTTCAATAATAGTTGTCCATCATACTATTTCGCGATGTCTAACAATACTTGCCGACTTTATAAAATCAGTAAATAATTTTATACTTAGTTCCTAAGTTACCTTTATCATTAATTATAGTCATTTGTTTATCATATTTTCAAGACATTGTATTTATTACTCTTTCTATCCGGTATTGTTTGTCATGTTGCGCTTTTTGAAAGTTAATTTGACTAATTTTCAAAATTAAATTATATCATATTAATTCGATATTTTAAACAAAAAATTAGATATTTTAAAACTATATGAAAAGTACTATAAATTGCAATTTTTGTATATTAATAAATTGAAAAAAATGCATCTTAAAATATTAGTCAAAATTTTTATAGTTTGACTCTAAAAATAGAAACTATGACAAATAATATCGAACGAAGGAAATGTATTCAAACGGTGATATAGTAAAACTATTCTTTTATTTATAAATTTTTAAAAGGTATATCAAATCAATAATAACAACTATTATTGGACAAAATAAATATTATATACACAACATATTCCATCAAAAAGTTATTTCATTCCAACAACTCAAACCAAGATATTTCCCAAAAGAGCTAAACACATCACTCATGCAAATTGCCCAATAGAGCGGCCCATAAATCTAAAAAGATCTAACCATAATGTCAACTCTCACTTCCCCGAAAAAATAGGATAATACTAAATAACTAAAAAAATTGATCAGAAAATTAAAACATTTATAAATATTTTTAATTTCAAAATAAACTAATTTTTTTTCATTTTTTTAGTTAAAAGTAAAATGTCATTTTCGTCATATTTTCTTATCAAAAGAACTTTTTTTTTTCAATTTCAATCAAATAATGTCCAAACAATACTAAAATGTATATTTCAATTAGGTCTAAAAAATAACCTTAATCATTCAGAATAGCTATGAATTATAATAATCATTGAAGAACAAAAAAAAAGTGATGGGCATTCTAAATAAAATCCAAAAATCCCATACAAAAAAAAAAAGGGAAATTATAAATGAAGTGACAAATCAAGCTGCTTTTGATCTCTATCGTCCTTAACAAAAGTTGGTACCTTCTCTTGACATTCTTCAAAAAAGTCATCGTTGCACGCATAAGGGTTACTATTAGTATTATTCATATAATTCCCAAATTGATTTCGATAGAGCATCGTCGTGGCGTTATTATTATTTTCAAATCTTGGTGCTCCATTTGATCCAAATGATCTACTAGAAAAGTGTTGTTGGCTAGGTGGAAAGTGGCAAAAGTTGGCTGCATGAGCCGTAATGTAAAGAGAAGGATGATTTATAAGGCCAATGGGATGATGATTAGGTGCAAAAACAAGAGGTGTGCCTTGTGGTAGTAATGAAGAGAAGTTATTAGCATAGTCATGATGATGGTGAGCTGACATAATTGATCTTTTGTTCTTTCTAGCTGCTGTCCTTTCTTTCTTGTGAGCATTTTGATGACCACCCAATGCTTGTGAACTGTGAAACTTTCTTGAACAATATAAACAAGGGAATGACCTTGTGTTGTTGTTGTCTTCTGATGAATTGTTATTTGATTGGACATGGCTTATTACTTTCTCACTCTCCATTCCTGAAAAATGAAAGAAAAATTCCAAATGGCTACTCAGCTACATTCAACCGTTCGATAGCTGGTTAGAGTTATAAAAAATTCATGTATTATATTCTATGCAAAAATTAGTTATGCAAAGTTTACTTATTCTGTATTAGTTATTCCTTCTTTTATATCATGCATAAGATAATACGTATATTTTCTCATAGTTATACAAGTAATAGTTATATATATGAATTTCTAGATTGTAAATCAAATAATATATTAATTTTAATATGTGAATAACTTACTCCCTCCGTCCATAATTGTTTCTCATGTTAAGTGATGCACACTCTTCAAGGAAAATTTTAATACAAAGTGTAATTTGACTAATATAACCATACTATATCAAAAATATCAAAAATCTACATAATTTATCAATTGAACTACACTATCATTAAGAGCAAATTTAAAAAAAAGTGACTAATTATTTCTTGATTATTTAAATTGACAATTAATCTTGAACATCTACTTTTAGTATACCTGTCAAGAAATTGTGAATCGAAAAAGTAACTTTTAACTGACAACCAAACATGATATTATTAATGCAACAACCCCTTTAAAAGTATTTTGATATCTTATAGGACTAAAAGGTTCCTGTAGGACAAAAAATTAGTGTGATGGATCCAAGAATTAAAGTAAGAGGATTGACAAAATGTAAGAATGTTGCACTCCTATTGAAAAGTTTATACATACAAAAAAAATTATCCTATTTGATAATGTAATTTTCCCTCACTATAGGTAATGTAAACATGGAAACAAATTGAAATTATATTGAACTAGTTACAAACCTGAGAAGAGTTTGGTTTGGTGAGCAGTGAGGTAGGAGGAAGAAATAAAGAGGGAAAGAAAGAAAGAAGAAACAAGAAGATGAGTTTTGAAGTAGTGAGTTATGAAAAAAATGAGGAAAGAGTTCAAGAGTTTTAAGTTGAGAAAGTGAGGTTGGGAAATGTGAAGACAGAAATAATGAAGTAGAGTATTAAAAAGTGTGCAAATGGGGGGTGTATGGGCTTGGGAAAACTGAACAGAGAAGAGATAAGAAAGAGAGGATAAGTGGGGAGAAAGCTAAGTATCATCATCCTTCCTGCATGCTGAGTAAATGGAAGAGATTGGTTAGATCAGAATTCAGAACAGAAAAACACTTATGTATGGATTGGCTAAATTGTATCTGCTTCTGACACCTTTTTAAGCACTTGCTTTTCCAACTTCACCTTCCTTTTTTTCTCCTTTTTTTTCAACTAAAAAAAGGACACTTAAAAGCTCTTTTAAGTTTTCAATAAAATAGTACATTTGTCCTTATAATTCAGAATTATAGTGTTTATATATGTATTTGGAGAGGTTATTAGGCGAATATGGTGCACCTTTAATTTATCAAGTATATGATATTAGATAGGAGTTTAGTGGAGATTGCATATTGGAGTAGAATGGTAATAAGCAGTTGAGAATTGTTTTTATTACTAGCCTAGTCGTGTCTTTGTCAGCCACACATAAGGGATGTCAAGCAACATTTCTTCATCGAAAAATTACATTGTAAATAGAGGTTATTTTTTTAAAAAAAAAATATATATATAAGTATTGACTTCTTTCAATAGAAGTTGAAAATTTAATCTAATAGTTAAGGGGTTGCAAAAATGTTTTGAGATCGCGTGTTCTGGTCCTACTAGACTACTAATTTATGTATTCTTTGGTGTTATGCTTTTATTATCATTTATGGTTTATTGTGCATGCACCTTGTCGTTATTATTACAATTTCATGCATATGTGTTTAGCATTACTTTGCTATTAGCTTTCCTATTTTTCTTTTGATTACTATTCTAATTTGATTGATTTCCATGAATTTTACTGGTCTAGCCTAGATTCGGGACAAAACATAATTTCTTAAGAGGAAATTAAGCAAATATTCATAAAAGCAAAATAATTACAAACACATACCCCTTATATTTATATCTCACTAAATAATTATACTATATATCCGTCAATTAATTTTGCTTAATTGATATTAAATCAATATATATATATATATATATATATATATATATATATATATATATATATTGTATCGTCAATGATATTTTACGAATATAATATTCTTTTATAGTATCATTGAGTAATTTCTGAATTAGAAATCTTAATGATACCACAACAATATACATATACTTTTCTAGTATCATTGACTAATGAGTAGCTTCTGAACAAGAAACCTTAATGATATCAACACAACATATGATACTAATTTAATATCAGTTAAGCAAAAATTATGACCTTAATGATACTAATACAGTATGTGATATTGATTTAGTATAAGTTAGGGGAAAAATTATCAGCCTTAATGATATCACAATAAATAATACTGTTAAGCGAAAATTATTAGTCTTATGAATGATATAAGTAGAATATATGATACTAATTTGGTATTAGTTAAGCAAAAATTTTCAGCCTCAATGAATGGGGTATATAGGCTATTATTATTTATGAGAGAATGGATATTTCAGAAATGACTTTGAATTTGAATATGCACTTAAGATTATTTAAAATTTTATGATCCATTTATGTAATTTCCCGTAAATTCAACTATATTGCCCAAAAGCTAGATGCTGCTGCCTACTGGTGTTTACCAATGGTTTCCCAGTTGACACACTTGAGGGGATTGGGTAAGAATTTTAGTTGCCATTCATGTTTCTACTAAATGGCGTAGACTGCACTAAAACTGCTTTATTCAATAAATAGTTATGGGAGAAAAAGAACAAGTTGTCTTTCTCTAATCTGACATCCACCGCCAATTGTTATGCAACTTGTTCCTTCTTCCCCATCCATTGGTTGCATGTCTTGGGACTTCACGTATACAAAAACAATAACAACAGTGGTCCATATGTTCACAGACGTGGCAACTCTCAACAAGTTTTTCATTTCATCAGTCATGTAACAGCTTGCACATATAGTTAATGCCACACTCCCCCAACCCAATAATAAAGAAAAATATCTTAAGAGAGACAAAAATGAATTCAAATCTTGTTAGAATTTCTGACTTTTACCACACCAGGATTTATCTCTCTACTACTTTTGCATGGGTGACTGACTATCAGTGTTTTGTTTCTTTAAGCATCAAACAGTGCACCAGTGAAGGTCAAGTTGTAGAAAGCCAATGAACAAGTGCAACTCACTATTAAATGCTGCAACAACTGAAAAGTGCACAGACCTTTGGGAATATCAATTACAGGAACCCCCTTCTTGTTCACATCGTTACCTGTGTGTCTTTCTCCAATGGCATGCTGCAATAAATAAATAAATTTTACAACAAACTATGCCAACCTGAGCAAATTCAGAATACTAACCTCTAATATGTAGCCAATACATAGCCCCTCAACTCCCAGAAAATCTTGCAAATGGAACAACCAATGAATAAATTAGACTCAGAATACTAACCTCTAATATGTAGCCAATACATAGCCCCTCAACTCCCAGAAAATCTTGCAAATGGAACAACCAATGAATAAATTAGACAACACTTTTATTGTGGTAAACGTCCTTCCGAAGTGCAAACACTAATAGTTCTTGAAACAAAACTAGGACAACTTGGAACTTTTATTTGATTCATGGTATCCAACTATTTAGGGTAGCAATGTAATACAATATAGCACCATTGGTTGTGTATAAAAATATTACATTATTGCAGGAACAAGGTACAAATAGTTTATAGTGACAAATAGACAATTTCACACATTGAGATCTAGCAAAAACCTAAGCATCTTCTTAAAGAAAATAAACTTCGTGGTGCAGGTGTTTCATCAAGATCAGGCTCATTATTGCGGAGAAGATGCTTAAAGAAGGCTTTTACTGCTCCAGTGACCCCGTCTTCATTCTCCATCGCCTTAGCCAGCTCAACTGCGTTCTCCTTTACCTGTGAATTACCTCATGTGTTACATTAACAACAACTAAGCTTTGGTCTCATACAACCATGACTTGAGTTTTTTGGTTTCCCTTTAAAAATAAAAGGAACAACTTGGTAAATAACTCCATCTTGAATTGATAATTCACAATTTGCCTCAAGTTTCTAGTAAGATAAAGGATGATGTGCTATGACACTAAGATTCAAAAGACCCATTGAACATAACTTAAGCAAATTAAACTCTAGTATGTATGCTAATTCATGATTTAAAAACTTTTGCTTTTACATAATTTCTGCAAGAAAAATTCAGGTATATGGGATAAAAATCCATAGCAAAGTACCTTAGGATCAAGCATGAATTCAATTGCCTCAACCAGCTTAGGAAGGGAAAATTCGTCGATAGGTATAGGTGGAGGGCCTACACCTCTAGCGTGCACCCTATCCCCCCAAAATGGCTGGTCACCAAAGAAGGGTACGATAGTTGTTGGACACTGTAATCCCAAAATATGATAAAATCCAATTAGCCCAAATAAACATAAAAGGAAACAAGAGTAAAACAGAGGTTGCTGAAATCATCACCGCAGCTTTAAGACCAGCAGCCGTTGTTCCAGCACCCCCGTGGTGCACCTGGAAAGAAAGAGAAAACTGGTAATGTCACTTATCATACACATGCTAAGCTGGACGATACTTCAAATACAAATCACATAAAAGAGAGTTTGTTAAAGCTTTCAATTGACTGAGAACTAGAGACAGCGGCCTTTATACCAATAGAGAACACCAACACCCCTCCCCTTCTCTGCCCAACTCCCACTCTTGCAATGTATTTGTCAGTGGCACAAAAACTTTCAAACCACCAATTCCCCTACAGCCCTACCCAACCGCGTGCAACTCACAGCAGCATAAATTTGTTGACTCCACTCATATAGAAAGTAACCTATCAGAAAGACACTAAAAAAAAAGTAGCACTTCAATCTCGAATCTTGACGAGTGAAATATTTTATCATATTTTCTGAGAGAAGCACTTAATCCAATTTCCTATGTTAGCACAATCAAGTCTTTTGAAAAAAAAAAATTACAGTCAAAGGCAACCGCTAGGCTTAATAAACATTTTAATCCAAACCATTGCTATTACATTATCGTTGTAGGTTTATGCCACTTTGGTCCTGGATCTGAACCCATATTTTGCAGCTGATGGCTATTACAACCCAGTCTAGGATTATGTTAAGAAGTCTACAAACCCACCAAACTGGCACACATTTACGCATCTATAAAAACAAAGGGAGGCCAAGACGGGAAACACATGCAACTGGGGAGGGAGCCAGGAATTTATTTAAGCGGATTCAAAAAAAGAAACTAGAATGTTACCGTTGGGATTTGACTTTGAAATTAAGCAAATCTTGAACCCCCTCTACTACTCTAGTTTTCCCGATGTCAAGGGGATTCCATAGCTTAATGTAACCAGCAAAATACATTTTTAGCCTATTTACAATATCGATGAAGGGGATTTGGTACCGTTTCCTGTGGCTATGAATATCTATGAATGGTTAAAGTGAAATAGTTCAATTTGGTCAAGAACTAAAAATAGGGGAGTGATAAGGGCTCCATTTAGTTCCGCCACTGCATACAACATAATCAGAGAGCTCATGTGCTTACAAAGCTGTAGAAACAACGAAAAAGTGTTCAGAGACATGCACACATCGTCATGCATAGCATCTTAGTCTCAAGCCTAGGCCATGCAACTCTTTCAGTTAAGAATTGTGACCCATATAATATCAACTAGATAGTAACATTATACCATTAGTAACAAAAAAAAAACCGAAGTCTTTATTGATAATCCCACATAAAAACTATGTATACCAATTTATAAGCCTAAGTCAATATTGAAAATGACATGTCAGTCCTCCATTTTTTAATTGCGCCTCAAATTAAAGTTGTCCTATGGCCGTAGGCTTCTGATATTTCCTTGAGCTTCATCACTGAATAGCTAAAAGATAAAGAAAAACGAGTAAAAGTTGCAAAAGGCTCACCACTGCAGAACATTGTAAGAATAGCCAATCATGGGGACAATTATCAAGCAAGTACACAAAATCCTTTGGCTCAGCCACTGGATACAACAAAAAAACAAGTATTAGCTGAGTACCACCTCCAAAATTTCATGAGTTAACATAAATAATTAAATAAATTGATTATTCCTACACTAGAATAATAAACAGAACTTACAATTGCCAAGGCCACCCCAGCCTTTGTTAATGATCCCCCTTTGTCCAGTGCGTTCCAATGCCTCAACAATTATTTGGGTCATTTTCTCTGGCTCTTGAACAGGCTGAGATTGTAGAAATAAGAAAATTGGAGATGGATAATATAAATCTAAATCTTGAATCTTGGGATATCTAAACATTAAATATGAAATCTAGTGTCACAACAGTTAGACCAATTTTGAGCATTATCTGAATTATGTCTGAAGACGACGAATATTATTGACATGTTAACACAGATCACTTCCTAGAAAATTTGCAATTGTGTTACATCACTTCTCATATGACATCTTATTAGCATACAACATCTGACAGAAAATTAACATTTTCTACCTATAACTATTTTCAACAGTCTCAAATACAAAATTTGCTTCACAATTCAAATTTGACGATAACAACTAATCGAAGTACAAGAAACAAGGAGCCACCATTCCTCTTTTGTCTAAATTTATCAGGGACATGGAATGTCTTTTTAGGTTTCTCTAAAAAAAATATAACTCTCTATTTTCCTTCTTTATTGTGAAGATGGGGAAAAGGAGGAGAAAGAGGAATGAGCAGAAAGCAAATATGTCAAATATTAAGGATCTTGTAACTTACAAGACTACCAAAGCCAATGTAAATGGGTTTCTGACCATCTTTCAGCCAGTTTACTAGTGATTCTGGAGGTTCATAACCAGATGCAAGATCGAGGAAGCAAAATCCCACTACATCAACCTTTGGTCCCCAATCTGCAAAAGTGTAACTATATAAAGAACAGTTGCGACTTCTTTAAACAAGAATGCATTTGATAAGACTTGTTGCTGGGAAGTAAAGGACTTCTGTGCTTGATTATTGACATCTGAAGAGTAATTACCTTTTGGTTTAGGAACAAGGTGAGGACTCCAAATATATCCATGTGGGATATCCAGTACAGAGACTTGAGAACTGCTTAAATATGTAACTGGTCTTAGCTTCAGTTTTCTTTTCCTGGTATCATTAATCATATCTCGAATCCCTAGCCAAATCAAGGAGTCAACAATCTGATATGACAGCTGCAGAATTCATAAAAGAGCAAATGTGAACAGAAACCAACCTTCTTTCTTATCTTTTCCATTGGGTGGGTGGGAGAGGGAAGAGAGGAAGGCAGTACCAAATGAAAATCAACACTAGATGCAAAGTATAGATATTAGAATCCAACTCACCCGATATCCAGCTGGTTGTTTAATGCGAGACAATGGATGAGGAAATTCGCTAGTTGGCCTGGTACAAAAAGAGAGAATGCTTACTTACTGAATAACCTAAGGTCCAGATCAAACTTCTAATAGGACATGTAAAATGAAATGAATATAACAAATAACTAAATAGCTTCCTAATTCTTCATTACCCAAGCAAGACTTACGTCCATGGCATTGTAAAGAAAATATGAATTGGAATTTTCAGTGCTTCCGCAACATGTGTATGCCCTGAAAAAGAGATTTCTAGGTTAGCAATAGAAACTATTCTTCCACTATCACCGCGAGAACATACATCCAAAATATTTTATTAGCATAAAAGCAATGAAAAGAACCTCCATCAAAGTTCAAAGTGAGCTTGAAAAGCCACTACTAACAGAAATTTGACTGGAGGTGACTCATCCAGGACAAGATGAAATGGTCTTTATTGGGGAAGAATAAGCCAAGCATACAGAACCATTTGGCACACCCTAGTCAAAAGTGGGACCTGTTTTTCTTTTTATTCATAAATTCATGCCCACAAGAACGGATGTCAGTTATCAAACTACAATTAACTGTATTCAGAGGAGGATCCAGGATTATAATTCTATGGATTCAGTATTGGGTTTTATTTATTGAACCCATCATCTTATTTGAGTTATGGGTTAATAGTGTTTAATATCTTCAACAATGTCAATGTATCTTACATTGAAAATCCAGGTCTAAGATAAACATTGTGTTCATTATACTAGATGCACCCCTGACTGTATTAGCCAAAAACTAAC
>JAKWIY010000458.1:0-35889 GCA_027704805.1 Solanum corneliomulleri
ACTTTGCATATATCTATATGCGGTGAACGATACGAAATGGCTTGGACAAGACCTCTGAGAGGTCAAGTACGTCGTGTTGTGATCCGAGAGTGCCCTAACTTCTAGGGTATAGGTGCGGGTCATGACAAATATGATATTAGAGCATAGGTTATGAAAGTGGTCTTAGAAATCCAAAAGTCTCAACAAGTCACGTCTACTTCTTGACCAACGGAGTCAGTTGCGAAACATCTATGGGAGAGAGGCTATAGGGCGATAGAGTTTCACTTATTTTTTGCTCCTATGTCCATGTCGTAGAGTAAAAGTTATGAGTATTATTTTTTTATGTTTTCCTTGTATTATAGGAGATGAATACGAGGAGAACACCGTCTAGGAGAGTTGATGAGAATGATGTGATGAGGAGATTCCTCCTCAAGTCGAGCAAGTTCCTCAAGTTGCTCAAGTCCCTTTTTGTGGGTGGAGGTAATGATGTTTCGGTGGTTCCTTCGAAAATGATTAATGGGGATATTAGAGAGGCTTTACTTACTTTAGCCCGAGCTTTGACTACCCATGTGAATAGAGGTTTGAGCCTAGAGCAAAGTTGTGGAGAGCACTATGACATCAAGATTGAGAGATTTTGTGAGGATGAATCCTCCTATCTTTCTTGGTTCTAAGGTGGGAGAGGATCCCCAAGTGTTCCTAGATGGTGTGTACAAGGTGTTGAGTGTCATGGGGGTGACTTCTGGGGAGAAGGCGGAGTTAGCTTCGTACCAATTGAGGGACGTTACTCAAGTGTGGTACACTCAACAGAAAGATAGTAGGTTGGTTGAGTCGGGTCCTATTGAGTGGGGAGAATTTAAAGAAACTTTTCTAGGAAAGTACTTTCCCCGTGAGAGGAGGGAGGTGAAGGTAGAGGAGTTTATAGATCTCAAGCAACGCAATATGAGTGTTGAGGAATACTCTTTGAAGTTCTCTTTGTTGTCTATGTTGACACCCAATTTTGGCTCCCTACATAATAATAATAATAAAAATAATAATATATGTTGTGAGATTATATAAGAATAGGAAAAGATTGTTTAATTGTTTATTTTTACTTGATGAATTTATTTTACAAATGTTATTTCTTATAAAAAAAAATTAATATATTTATATCTATTACTACTTACTTCCTCATTTATTTTATTTTTGAAATAAATGTGTTCTTAAGAATTGAATCTAGTTTTTTTCAAATATAACTTTTTTTTCACAATAGATATTTTTCGTATATTTATTAAATTTTTAAATCTTAATTAATTAATAAGTTACTAATTTACATAAATTTAATTTTAAGAGTAACTAATTTTATCAAACAAGCTAATATTGTAAAATAATTATTTTTAATTTAATAAATTATGACTATTTAATAAAGAATAGGTTATAATTTAAATAATTTTAATTTGAACAATCTTGACAATCCATGTCTCCTTTAACAGGTCAATCTGTCGTAAGCGAGCACATGAATAGTGCTTCATTCAACTAAATCTTGATCCTATTATTAAATCTAGTTAATTCAGTTTTTACTACAATATAAACTTTTATTTTTAACTACTCATTTATCTTAACCGTCCGTTAGGACGGCCCAAATTAATCAAGACTTTTCCATCTTTCCCAATATAGAATGAAAAGAAAGCCAACGTTAATCTTCTCTTTTCCAGAAGTAGACGCTTCCCTTGCCCAAATTCTCATCTTCCCCATACACCTCTTCCGAAAGCGCCTCCCTCCCATCAAGAACGGCCATGGACCGACGAAAAATAACAATATTCGGCGGTCTCCAACATCAATCAACTCCCCTATCGCCTCACAAGTTATCCTCCTTCCCCAGGCGTTTCCTCTTCCCCATGCCCGTCACTTCTTCGTCCCATCAAAGAACGACTGTGAACCGCCGAAAAGAACAATACCCGGCAGTCTCTTGTCTTCCCCCATCACCTTTTTCTGATGAAAAATAGACCGCTACGCTGCTACAGGTCTGCTTTGACCGAATTTTGTTTATAATGTTTTCAAATACGTGGTCTAAAAAGGGTCTAACTGATCAAAATCTGAAAATTGATTTTGATATCAAGTTACAACTCTCTGTTTTTCTGCATTATTTTAATTTTCAAATCTGAATTTTGGATTCTATGTTTCATCCATAAAAGGATGGCCTTTTCCCATCCAAGGGGGGCAGAATAGAGGAGAAGAATGAGACGAAAGAAAGGGAGGAAGAACGAGAAAAGAAAGAGAGAAAATGGGACAGAGAGACAGATAAAAGAGAACCATTATAATCCAGATATCATCCATCAACATTCGAAATTTATCTTGAGAAACAGATTTTAAAGGTTGTTATCTTTTGTCTCCTGTTTTCATTCTTCTTCGAGGCGTAGCTCGAGTTCAAAGTCGAATCTTGACGTCAAAGCTTTAGTTTGCTGTTCCAAAAAATGTGATCTCTTTTTCTCTCCGTTTTGTTTTGGTAGTTTGTGTTTCCTGTAATGTTCTGTATGTTGCTGATTAGTTTTTTTTGTACTTCTTGCTTCTGGTTTGTGTGGAGATTTGTTAGGAACTTTATGTGTCGCTACATATTGATAATAATCCGGATTCGTACTCTTTCGCTAATGCATTCTATCTTGTTGTATTGATTTATGAATATGTTAGGTCTACCTCTCTTAAGCAAAAAATAATAATTATCTAAATTATCCTCTGTTAAATTTTAACAGTAAAGTTCAACTTGTATACATTTTTTAATGTTTTGACCTCTACACTTCCACATTGGCTATTCTAGTTTCTCTTGTTAAAAGACTATCATCCAAGCCTGTTTTGCTTTGAATTCTTATCGTTTTATAAAAAATAGAGAACTCTTTGATGTATAGTTGCTCTATCGTTATTTGATTTAGAATCTACTAAACTCCTCAAATTTTGTTCTTCCCTTTGTTCTACGCACCTGTTAAGTAATAAGGAATCAGTTGATCCATTCTAGAATCCTTCAGAGTGACTTATTTGGCTCATAAAAAAATTGATGAAGTTTAAATATAGAAGTTATATCATGTCTTATGCATTAGTTCCCTGCTGAAGACCTTGATGTCAAGTTGCATGTTCCTTTAGCTTAACATTATGCCTCATTGTAGCTTCACTTATGAAACCAGAATCTTCTATTGATAGTAGGTATGGTTACAACAAAATCTTAAATTTTAGATGTTAATTTTTACCTTCCAGTACAATTCAAATTTAGTCCATATCTTTCTTTAAGCTCCCTCGTATTTGCTCGCATTGAATCCATGCTGCTAATATGAAAATCGGTTTAGTGTTACCTGGTTATTACGATCAAGTCATGGCAAGTTAGATTCATATTTTACTTCTTGTTTTAATATAGATATAGAGTCTTTGACTAAGTGATTCAATTCGATTCTCAATTTTTTTCTAGTTCTCTGTTTTAATTTTCGAAGTGAGTCAATGTTATTCTCTTTGACCTGTTTACATGATTATATGTGTGTTAATTTTGTTTGAACATATATTAGAAATTTATGGCATGGGAGGTCTACTACTGGAAACATTTGTTGTCTTCATTAAGTTTGATATCATTTTCTTGTAGAAACTCTCGATTGCTCCCCTTTTAAAATGTAATGATCTTTTCCTATTTTGATGTGAATACTTGTGTTTTCCCAAAGCTGTAAGTTAGTTTAAATTTGAAATGTTTAATTCTCTCAAACTTTTGCATTAATTGTACATAGCGTAATTTTCCTTCCATTTCATCATTGAATCTTGGTTTGTTTCAATTAGAATTCAACATGAGGCTCCTCCTTGATAACTTAGTGTACTCATCTAACTTAACTAGTAACATTTGCTTTTTTCTAATCCTCTTCTTTTATTTATTTCACATGTACACTCGGGAGCGCGCTTGGTGTTAGTATATAACTCCATCTCTGTCCACATCAGAGAAGTGACTAATAACCGCCTAAGCTCATGTCTAGCAGACCATTTTCGCATCAATAGTGTTCAACGCTTTCTTCTCACTTCAAAGTTTCATGTCCTTTACATTCATATTTATGTGTTGCTATTTTTGACTAACATTTTCAATATTAATGTTTCGTGCTTATATTATGCTTTCTTTTATTATTTTTTTTTGGTTTGGAATAACTAAGAACGATGGTAAAGTATTCACCTCCGCATCCCTTTATATATTAGGTTTATTATAGTTATTTAGTTTTGAAGGACATTTTTTTAGCTAAGTTTTATTTATTTCTTGACACATTTTGGTGGCTATGAAAACATTGCTTTTACAGAAATTCAACTTTAGGAATGATTCTTTTATCATGAACTTATTTTCATATTCTTTTCATAAACAAGTGTTTAAAGTGTGGTTTTGTTGGCTTAAAAATGCTGACTTTAAAGTTGAGGGAAGTACAAATGTTTTTTTTAGACAAAAATGCAGATTTTAGTTTTAAAAAAGCAGATTCTCAAACTTAAAAGTTGCAGATTTTTAGTGTGAAAATGTTGCTTTCAACATGTTCGATTAAGTAGATTTTTAGTGTAAAAACTGCTGCTTTAAACAGCCCAGCAGTGCAGATTTTTCTAGAGTAAAAAATACAAATTTAACATGCTTTGCCGAACAGATTTTTACATTAAAAAGGTGCAGATTTTGAAATTTAAAAATGCAGGTTTTGAGAGGTAAACGTATAGATTTTAACAGTCCAACTGGGCAGATTTTTCTGGCGTAAGAATGTCGTCTTTCCTTATTTTTCGAACACCATTTTTAGGAACTAAAGTTATAGCTTTTTTTTTTTTTTTTTTTTTAATGTAACATTATATTTTGAGAGTTAAAAATTGTAGTAGCTCGAGTCTAAAAGTGCTTGAAAATAGATACTTTCAAAAGGAAGAAGAAACATTATTAAAAAAAATATTTAATAGTTATACTTATCAATACTTACTGAGATTATTATGATAAGAAAAACTTATCATTTAAAACTCTCACATAAATTTAAAACTAATTTAAAGGCTAAGATATTTACACATTAGAAATATTTATTTAACAAATAAGAAAGTAGGTTCATATATCTAACAAAAAAAATTTATATAACTATTGAATAAATCTCAATAGTTAGACCCATTTTATATTCTTGATATTACCTCTTTATGAAATATATTTGCTATTGTTTTTTTTAGATATTACTAAAACATTTAATTTCTTAACATGTTATTTTCAAGGATTTTACATATGTCAATGGATTCAAAATACAAGGTAAGTACATATAAATGTCATACGCAAAAAAAGTATAATTCCATATTTTAGTTTTCCCCATACATAACTTATTATTTTCACATTATTTTTCTCATAAACACTAGCACTTTAACAAATGATACTTATTTTATTTTTGTAATTTATAAATTTCTATACTCTATAATATACACATTATTTTACCATATATTCAAAGCGGACAATTATCTTATTTGTTTTATTTTCCTTTACATCTCACTTCTATATAAAAATAAAACGACAAACTTTTATATCTTTTAAACTCAACATTACTTAGATACAAATTTCTATACTTTTCAACATATAAATTTATCATACATATTAGTACGTTTATTTATTATTTATTTTACGGTGTGATAAACATACTAATATTATTTTCTATTATGGACATATGCCGTACCTTGTGTTTTACTCGTTTTCTAAAACTAATAAAATTTACTCACAATTAATTGATTTTAAAGCGAATAAAAAGTTTTCCTAATTATATTTTCCTAAATTGAGTTTAAGGACTCTCTTCGAATAGGCTCTGAGGGGTGCTTAACACCTTCCCCTTGAGTAACCAATATCCTTACTCAGAATCTCACTGATTTCGCAAATCAAAAACAGAGTTAAAATTTACATAAAAAATGGTTTTCCTAATATTTTCCTCAAAATTTAGGTGCCGACTCTAAAACAAACAATTTTTTAAAAGTCAGAGTGTCAGCCACTTTATGTTGAAAACTGTTTTTGACTGGTTCGTAAATAGGGTGCGACAATCTAGATATGCTCCATCCTTAGTGTCTAACTCTAGGGATGAGATCGGGGTCGCCGACCTAGTGAGAGAAGAATGTCGTACGACCATATTCCATGATAATATGACCCGATCTAGACTCATGGTTTATGATCAATCAATTGAGGAGTCTAAACATGGTAGGATTACTAGAAACTTCTAAAGTAGTAGTTCAAGTGATCAAAGTCAACCTAGGTTCAAGAAGAAGGTTTCAACTCAAGATAAACCTAGGAGTGCTTAGGTGAAATTTGAAAAGGGAGGTGGTTCTCAAAATGGCAAGCCTACATGTGCTACTTGTAGAAAAAGGCACAATGGGGAATGCCTATTGGGTACCGGGCGTGGTTTTGGATGTGGTAAAGATTGACAGAAAGTGAGGGTTTGTCCTACTAGAGATGGTAAGCAAGTTGGTCCTAATGCTCCGAAAGGTGATGCTCCAAAGAAGAATCGTTTCTATGCATTGCGGACAAGAGGAGCAAAGCCGGATGAGGGTGTGATGATGGTAAGTTCTTGTATTTCTTTAGGGTTATGAGTTCCTTCTATTTAGGGGACTATGGTTAGTAGATGGGCTAGTTTGTCATAGAAGCATGTTTTATGTGCATGATGTTTAGGAGTCTTGTTGGAATTGAATTTTCATTTACTACTAGCATTGTGCATTTCATGATGTTACTATTATGTTGTAAGATGTGTTTATATGGTTTTATCTTTCATATTAGCATGTTTCGCCTAAAATTTGCATTTTTAAAAAATATGGCATAATTCACTATAAAGCTACCAATTCACTGTATTATTTTTGAGAAATTGACTAAATCATTCTTTGGTTGAAAATTTTTTAAATGTGGTTAGAGCTGATGTATATGAACATGATGGTGAATATAAAATGAGATTTTGCTATTTGGAATGAAGAATGTGAGTCTTATGGCATAATCAGTTGTAGAAATTCTTCTAGCTTCTTGTTGTGTTGTGAATCACTTAATTATGTCAAATTGATATTTCTTATAGTTGTTTTTGTATAATGTGTTATATGGTATGGTTATGAGCTTCTAGTTTAATATCTTGGAAGTGTTTATAGAGTGACAAGTGTCATTCGAGGATAAATATTGTCCAAGTAGGGAGAATGTAATACCTCTGAAACGACCTAGGAGAAAATATAGTATACTATGTGTATCATGAGGGTAAGGTCCTAAAATGGTTTATAATGTGGTAATGAGGTAATGTCTAATGTATTAGGTTAATTGGAAGTCAAACATCAAGGGACGACCAAGACGTTCGACTACTAGTCACTTACGTGCTTCATGTGTGTTTAATGTGTTTATGTGTGTTTTATGAGCATAAGAGGTCCTTATATGAGTTTTTATAATGTTTACAGGCGGTGCGTCTTAACATGTTTCGTCGAGTTTTATGTGTTCGTTTTTGATGAAATTGATATAAGGGGTCCTAACTCGTATACAATCATATTTGGTTTGGAAACATCCCGGAAAACATCCCCAAAAACCAACCAAGGGTCCTTGAGGAAGGACACATCTTTGAGCCAAAAGCTGTCAAGACCAGCCCCAATCGACTGAGGCGACAAACGGCCTGTAGGCTAGTAGCCCCGTCGTTGGAAGGAGTCCATGAAAACGTAGCCTAGGGAGCTCAAGCTCCCAATGGACAGTCTTAGTGCCAAATGACGGCCAGCCAGGACGATCCATTTACTGGTTGATGCCCCGTCGGTGAGCTTCGTCGATGGTGAATTGGTAAATTCACCCTACGCCAAATAAGAGTTTGGGAGGTTTACTAAGGGTATTAGGTATTTTAAGAGGGTTTGTAAGTCCTAATTACCAAGATGAATTCATTCTTCAAAAATCAAAATCCCAATTCTCAAGAACTCCATTGAAGCCAAAACTCAAGGAAGATCTTGGATTGAAGATTTGATAAGTGATTCTAATAAATTTCATAGTTTATCTTCATTGCGGTATGGTTTTTAATCCATGAAACTCTATTCATAAAGGAGCCCAAAATTCAAAGAGATTTCTAAAGTTTTCTAAACATGAACTTGCCCAATTTTAAGATATATCCTTGGGTTCTTGCATTAAAGGTTTTAAATCATTGTATATTTATTAAATTGTTGTTAATTAGATGATTTTAACATAATTAACCTATGAACCCATGTAACTCATGATCCCTAGTTTTCGCTACTTTAAGGTTGACTTGATATTGTCTTAATGCTTTTGTGAATTCTTGTGTAGTTTTCTATGGGCTACTTAATGATGTAAGAATTGTATGCAGTTGATGTATAGGCTGTCTTGGATTGATAATCTATATTGGCCATGGGTAAGGGCCTTTTAGTATTGAATTGTATAAGTTACCTATGTGAAGTGGTGAGAATGGATTGGTTGTACTCTGCCCTAATTATCTTTATATTATGTAATGTATCTATTGAATTATATTGTGATTGGTATGGTCCACTTATGGTGGTGGTGCTATGTGATTTACTTGTGAATGACGTGGCTTATCGGCGTTACTTTATGTATTATGATGATCATGGCCTTGTGGGCACTACATGATGTATTATGATGATCTTTGCAGTTGATTTATATGAAGTATGATCATATCTATATACGTTTGAGTAATGTGAAAGTATGTGTTCTTCTATTGAGGTTGTTAGGTGATAATGTTAGACTAGAAGTATGTCCTTATGTGTGTAGTCTTAGAGTTGATGCATGATTCTTCCTACTTGAGTATATGAGTCTATGATGGTTATATTTCTGATGTTATAGTAGTGTATAGGGTGAATTATAGATGATAATGGTTATTCATATGTTATTTTATAATGATATGTTATATGTGATAAAGTGAGGTCTTGGTGTGTCTTGTGTGGTAAATTTGTGTCCCTTACTTGATATATGCATGAATGTGAATATGAGATGTATTGACTTAGTTTGCTAAAGCATCTTCATCTTGCATGTATGAATGACATCAGACCTTGAATATTGCTAAGAAGGTCCTTCAAGTGGAACCTTCAACCTAGTGGTAAGGTTATGATCCTTGAAGTCGAAAGTCATAATGATATCCTTCTTGTATGAATGATGGAATTAAGGTTGGTTGGATGGAACGGAACAAAATCATCCTTAGGAAAGTTACTAAGCTATCCTCTTCGCCATTGAAAGGAAACCCTATGGGACCTCTTTGGTAGGGTGAATGTGATTGGGTTATGAACTAGATATGGAACCTCTTCATGCGATTTAATGTGAATTACTCTATGAGAACAAAGACTAGCACTGAGTGATTATGGTAAGGGAAGAATCTCTAGTTAGTGAATGAGGCTAGAGTGAAACAATCCTTATATATTCCTCAACCATGTGCCTACATGGGATCTGTCCAAGTTCTACCATTGGCAAGTAGAACACCCTCTAACGGAGTAGGTCACAAATCAAGATTTCATGCTTTTCTACCATGGTTTATGTCGGTTATTGCATATTCTAATCATATGGGATACCTCCAAGTATTGGAGAAGTTTTATGAAGTTTAGGTGGTGGTATGGAACGCTATCTAGACATTGCACAATAGGCTTTGAAAATGTTAGTGAGTGAGTCCCTAGGTCTTCTCCAAGACCATTACTTGAATGTCCTTATGTGATGATTGTGTCTTAAATGAACTAATGAATGGAATGACGTAAGTTATAAATCATGTTAAATGAATAAGTACTTATCTAGAGTAGTTAAGGGTTGTCTAGTTAAGTTGTGAAGGGAGCATAGGAATGGTCACTTCATATCTTACCTAGATAAGTCTTAAGAATGACTCTACTTAGGAAAGTTGGTGGATTATGTAGACATGATCCAAACTTAGGTAGTCTTAAAGATTATTTAGGTAATCTTCAAGAGGTCAAGTATGGACATTCTCTTCTTGATTTACTTAAATAAGTCTTTTGATAACCTTTGGGAGGAATTTCATATTATATGCATGTTATTGTATTAAGTGAGAATGATCTTATCCTACTTAATCTAAAGATCTCTTAAGTGTGTCTGAAGGGATTGTATGGGCGTTCGCTTCACAACTCACTCAAGTGAACCTTAGAATCACCTTAGGTAAAAGGATCTCATGTTTATGTGTTTTGTGTATTATAAGGGTGTTTATCTCATTATAGGTGGTCTTAAGCATCATTTAGGTATACCTAGAGGGGGTGTATGAGCACTTTGTTTGTCTTACTTAAATGAGTCTTAGGATAGCTTTTGGTGAGAATATTGCATGACTAGAAATGGGTCATTGTGAAGTTGAGGGACTTCACTGTAACAACAAACTGATTCACTACAACAACTAACTAATTCATTATAACAACAAACTAATTCACTGTTCACTTAAGGCCATTAGAATGTTATAAAATGTTTAAGTGTTATCTTATTAGTTTCTAAGGTGTTAAAGTTGTTCTTATGCTTATACTGTGATGTTTTAATCAAAAAGAGCATATTTCCATTCAATGTTCGATTTTTTGATTTTTTTGCATTATGTCATACTTAGTACATGTGTTTGTACTAATTTCATGCTTATATCAATCTCTAAAGTGATTCATAGGGGAAAGTGCTTTTGGAAGCGAAACTTGGATTATAGGATCTTTCAAGCAAGCTGAAGTAAGTCCTCATTTGACTCGAGGGCATAGATGTCTTTGGTTTCTTTTATTGAAGTATTGTAATAGACTTAGGAGTACTATATTTCTATTGTATGGGCCGTGTCCCAAGTACTCTTGTGTCGAGGATTTGATTAAATAAGATTTAATATTACCTATAGTTTTATAGAGTTAATACCTCAGATGGTCACTCAACTTTGCACTATTCTCTCAGAAAGTCACTCAACTTTCAATTTTCCCTCAAAAGTCACTCAACTATGCACTCTTATCTCAGAAAGTCACTCAACTTTCAATTTTCCGTCAAAAGTCACTCAACTATCCATTCTTTCCTCAGAAAGTCACTCAACTATCCACTCTTTCCTCAAAAAGCCACTCAATCTATTAAATTAATTTTAATTAAAATTTATTGATATTAATTATTTATATAACCAACCAAAATTTTAAAAAAATAAATTAAATCATTTAGTAATCCACCTACCTAACCGACCCATTAAAAAATATGATATGACCCATTTTATTTTATCTTTAATCCTAATTAATCCCTCCTCTCTTTAACCTTGAATTAGTATTAGATTAATTTAGGATTAAAGATAAAATAAATGGGTCATATCATTTTTTTAATGGGTCGGGTTAGGTGGGTGGATCACTAAATGATTTAATTTATTTTTTAAAATTTTTGGTTTGTTATATAAATAATTAAATATCAATAAATTTTAATTAAAAATAATTTAATATATTGAGTGACTTTCTGAGTAAAGAGTGGATAGTTGAGTGAATTTCTGAGGAAAGAGTGGATAGTTGAGTGACTTTTGAGGGAAAATTGAAAGTTGAGTGACTTTCTGAGAGAAGAGTGCATAGTTGAGTGACTTTTGAGGGAAAATTGAAAATTGAGTGACTTTCTGAGAGAATAGTGCAAAGTTGATTGACCATCTGAGGTATTAACTCTAGTTTTATATGAAAGAGTTTTTGAAAGACTCAAATGTTGTGAAAGGTTTTAATACCGCACTACTTTTCATATATGTATATGTGATGAACGATACGGAAGGTTTTGTACAAGACCTCCGAGAGGTCAAGTACACCGTGTTGAGATCCTAGAGTGCCCTAGCTTCTAGGTTATAGGTGCGGGTTGTGACATGCAGTCCTGAAAGATTTTGACTCTCTAATCAAACCACGAACCCGAACGATTGGTTGTTGACTAGATGACAGTCCGTCATTGGTAGGGCGTGGTTCGGACCTGCACACTGTCTGCAATTTTGGCCTTGCTTGGGGTGTTTTGGGAAATGCACCCCCAAGTCCTTTAAATAGTATGGAAGGTTGTTTTAGGTGTATTTGGATATTTTAAGAGTATTAAAGAGATTTAACTCTCATTTAGACCCTAACACCTAAATCAAAACCCTTTCCCTCCCACGTTTTCTCCAAAAACCTTAATGAAAGCTTAAGGTTAAAATGGAGCTTGGATTATGGATTTCAATGTTGTTCTGCTTCAATTCTCCTTGTTTTTCTTCTAATAAGGTATGAGACTTATTTATCTAAAGCTATATATCACCTTAGATTTAATTTCAAAGTGATTTCAAAGATGTCAAAGTTTATGAAAAAGTCAGATTTCTACTCTAAGTCATGAGTTCTTGCATGAAAGAACCATTTCAAAAAGGTTCATCTTATATCCCCTTATTTAGAAGTGGCATTCTTTTTTTCTCTTCCTCTAGACTTTTCTTTTAATCTTCTTCTTCATCCTTCATAATAAGCTTCTTCGATGAAATTTATAGACACCGGCTAAAAGGTAGCCAACATACAATAGTTTGCAAGTGTTGTAACTCGCAAATCACTTCTCTAAAAAGCAGATTCTCTTGAAGACAATAGTTTGTAGTACTTACTAGTAGCGAAGATATCATCCTAAAATTGTATATACTAACACGTATAATAGAAAATATTAGTGACAAAACATATACATAATGATTATATTTATGATGGAATGTGGATTTTTGGCCAATCGTGTATACACAAAACCTCCACCTAAAGAAAAAGTCATACATATGCATTTTCCTTTTACCTACATAGATCATGTTGGATCCAAAAATGCACCTAGTATCACTGAATTTCAATTAATGGAAGATCAAATTTCATTTATTAGAAAGCACAAAATTGTTCGTTCTCTTTGGCCATCCAACTACATGAGCAAAATAACACTTCTGAATTACCCCTCTTGACTTGCGTCAATTTATATACATGTTATATATAGTAATTTTCTTTTTGATTTTACTCATCTAGACTTGTGCCAGTTCACACACAAGTTATAAATGATAATTTCAAAGAGAAGTGCATAAAACATGTCAATGGAAAAAAAGAAGAAAAAAAGAGAGTTTTTCCAAGAATGTAGTATCATTCCTACTACTTTTTATACACATATTTCACAGGAGAATTTTATCAAACACATTGAATGAATGAATTTTCTACTAAATCTATGATCAATTAATATACTTGAAGAAGAAGAATGGAAATGAATAAAAGTATCAGGTAGTTGTTAATCCAAAATCAAAAGGAAGGGTACACCTTAATACATCTAGTTCTGAAATTTTATACAAAAAAATATTTAGAAGAGAACATGCATGTGTAGAATCCTATGTTCTATAGGAAGATCAAAAACACCGCAGAATTATCAATGAAATAAGTAAGATAGACAAAACATTTAGCACAAAGGAGAGGCTAAAAAAATGATTGGAAAGGCGTACAATCCCAACACAAGAACTTTGAAGTAATTTTTTGCACAATAAATTAAAAAAGAGGTAGAGAAACCGTGAAAATAAAAATGTTAACTAAGCCAACAGGGTAATCACCAAAATGAAAATGTTAGAGGAGTCGAATTCAGAGGAAGATAGATATAATCAAAAACAGAAAAAAAAGGAGATGGATCAAGCGTAGAGAAGGAAAAGAAGAGGAGCTGTGTGAGTTGTCTATGACTAAATATAAAAAGACAACGCACCCGTCACAAAAAAGAGTACAGATGTCTTTATTACAATGAATGCACTAAAATTAATCTTCACAATGCTAAAAATGCCCTTATTTTTCCCATCACATTTTCAACACAAGGTACAATTACTGTAAGTTGTGTTAGTCCTTGACAATTGTAATTTATAAATAAAGGGATATATATATATATATATATATTATATATATATATATATATTATATATATATATATATATATATATATATACGTATACATATTTAATCTTATATTATTATATGATACCACAACTATATACATATACTCTTATAGTATCATTGACTAATAAGTTTTTCTGAAAAATATATATATATATATATATATATATATATATATATATATATATATATATTTATGTATATACTATTTAGTATCAGCTAAGTGAAATTATTAACCTTATTGATACCAATACAACATTTGATAACGATATAGTATTAGTTAAGCGAAAATTATCACCGTTAATGAATAGGGGTATAAAGTGTAATTATTATAATAGAATGAGTATTTTATCAATTACTTTAAAATTGGGTATGAACTGTAATTATTTTGGAATTTTATGCCCTAGTATCCTTTTGTTTCCCTATCAAAACTCTTATATCCTCTCATAGAAGTCAACAACAACTCATACATGCCCCTCTATTCTCCTTCAACAAGAACACCTATTAGCCTTTGTCTCTACAAAAATCCTCAAATCTAGTGGATTGAGCGTTTTCATCTCCCTCAAATCAACCTAATAGCAGGTAACACATACCCTCTCTTTATATTCTCTCAAGCCTCAATAATTAACTTAAATTTTAGGTTCTTGTCTATTGCACAAAATCTAAATCCAAATCAGAGGTTGTCAAAATCAAATCTGGATTAGTAGAGATATGCTTTTTATTTTTATTTTTGTCAAGTCTTATCCCTTATATATATATATATATATATATATATATATATATATCCAAATTAACTATCTTTGACCATACATACCACCTCAGGCTTCTATTGGAAGGGGGGGGGGGGGTTGGAGCACCTTCTCTCCAACTTCTAAGTGTTGGAGCACTTTCTCTCGAACTCATTATATTTTTCTCTTGGTTCTGTTGGAGTTTTTCTCTCCAACTTCCAATCTTGATGCCCTTCCACCAATGACTTTTTTTGTGTTTTTTTTTTTTTGTGTTGGAGCACTCTCTCTCCAACTCTTATTGATGCCCTTCCCAGTTTTTTCAACGTTCATTTACTATTTTTTCTTGGTCGTATTGGAGCACTTTCTCTCCAAGTCACAATATTTTTTTATTCGTTGTAGTGGAGCACTTAGGACTTTCAAGTGTTGGATAACGATTTCTCCCACTCATGATATTTTTCTCTTGGTTGTTTTGGAACACTTGTTTCCAACTTTCAAGGTTGATTCTTTCTAACCAACGCCTCCTCTGTTTTTTTTTATTATATCAGGTGTTTAAGATCTCTCTCTCCAACTCTCACTGATGCCCTTCCCATCAACTCCTTTTCTTTTTGTATCTTTTTTTTTGTCTTTAACTTTATCTTCCATTTAATCGTGTATATGTTATTCGTCTACCTTATGGCAACATTATCATTTGCCAGACGGGAAACATATATAGGTCATAGCCACCCCAGCGGCAACTCTTTGATCTTCTACTAGAGTAGAATTGTAAAAACTCTGATACCAATTTGAAAGAATATATTTTATATATAAACTCATAAATTCTTTTTGTTTCATCATATTTTTGTTTTTTTTAAATATATTTTCTATCTTTAATTTTTTGAAAATGCTATTAACATTCCTATTTATGAAGGTAAAAACTAAACTAAACTAAACTGGAACAACAAACAACTCTACACTAACAAATATTAATTAAACATATTTATAGAAATAACATAAATAACAAATCCCAAACCCTTAGGAATTCTATTCCAACTTTGAATTATTGTTTCCAACACAATTTTAGTGCTAAATGTAGTAATATTCTACTTAATTGTGGGTTTATCTAGGACTCATTTAGTTTCTGTATCATTAATGGTGTATCTAGATTCTGTTGCAGCTCAACTTTCTGTGGCACATAGTAAAAAAATATATTTATCATGTAGTTCCTTTTTTTCGTGAGAAATGCCATTATTTTGGATTTCCATGAATCTCGTTCTAACTCAAATAATGGGAAGCTTAGTTTACTTATGTCTCCATCATTAATTTTGTCCTTCCTTCACTTCATTCTGTATTCCTGTTAAGCCCTAGATTGGTTAAAATTTGTTTTAATAAGTTTTCCTAGAACCTTGTGCTGATTTCATAGAAGATCTTTCTTCTTTGATCAAACACTGCATTTCGTGGGGTGTTTTGATAGAAGATGAGTTCTTGGATTCTCTGTTTGGATGTTGCTATCTTTTCTTGATATACGTCATATTTTCATCTTTTGGGAGTGACTGCGACACTTTTGGATGTTAAAGCCAAGACTAAAGTAAATTAATTTTAAGAATTAGATATGAGTAGTTTATGTCTAACAATTTGCTTATTTGAAACTTGAATATGTGAGTTGTTTAATTAGACATTAAAACTAAGGTATAAGTATTATTTCTTTGTCTTCTTAAGAGTTTCTTAAATCTCCACACTTTGAGCTTAAAAGTTTTAGTTTACTTTAAGGGGTCGGAACTGGATAAGAAAATTCTTGTTTGTCTTAAATTCTAGTTTTGTACATGAGGCTTTTATTTAAGTTTGGGTTGCTAATTCTCTTTGGTTTCCCCATATCACTTGAGTTGTCTAAAAGTTTCTTAGCTTCTCAAAATAGATATGTTCTGATTTGAATGCGAGTGTGTTTAATAGTTCCATTCAAATTTGTGTCTTAAACTGATTATATGAGGTGTGAAAATAGTATTGACTGTTCTCTAACCATCGTCTCGTAAACCTTCATGTAGTAGCCTTTTGGTTTAATTATCTTTTTCAATACTTTGCTTTGATAGATTAGTTTGAGTTTTGGATACATTTATTTAGGTTTATTTGCTTTATAAACTATCCATTTTACCGTATCATTGGATTTTAGAAGGTATGAATAACTAATGGTCATATGGTCCCTTATTTTGATTGGTTCAGCAATATGTTAATTCACTATGTTTTCTTTTGGAACCCTTTACAACTCGAGAATCTGTTGTCAATGAATTTGGAAGTCCTATTATTGCATATATACATTGATTTCGAATAGAGGTCACACCAGTTTTAGTTTGGAGTGTCACATAAAGTTTGAACCACCGGGGATTTCTTTACGAGTTGTAAGAGTAAATGGTCCGAATTTCCTCTAAGAGATTAGTGTTATTATCCTTTATTTTAGTATTAGTAAGCCATTACGGATACATTTATCAATATGATGTATCCACCATATTCTTTAGAAGTAATTGTTGATTTTATTGTATATCATGTTAGGAGGTCAACGTTTATTTTGTTTACTTCTATTTTTCATGCTTGCTACAAATTGATTTCTTTCTCTTTAGTGCATGAAACTGTTTGATAACGAGTCCATAAGACTCCCATTTACTCTCTTTGATTGTAGAGAAATATTCTCTTGACCGCTCCTTTACACTCTTCTTTGTAAGTTGTCCTGCATTTTTCTCATAATAGGTAATTTTTTTTTATTGAATTTAGAAATTTTTGGATGAAAGAGTTAATAAAAAGTCCAAAGGTTAAGATATTTTTTTTTTTTGAACTCAGATTTTTTGGGATGAAAGGATGAATAAAAAGTGCATAGGATAGCTAAGTGTAGTTCTATACTTATTTGCTTAGTCATTTTTTCTTGATTTCATTTTATTCTGCTCAAATTAAACTAAGTTTTTTTCTTTCAAAGTATGTATGAATGTGATTCCGGGTTCTATGTCTTAGCCTTTTGTTCCTTTTTTTTTTTCAAAACCACCTAAAACTAGTCAAACGAAGATAAACCTTCTGAAGAGTGTAAGACCAAGAGGTTAAATTAGATTTCTTGGGTTTCACGATGATCATAAATAGAGTGGAAATAGATTCAAAGGGAGTCATTTAGCAAAACTACAAAATTTGAATTGAGGCAAAATTGATTGATAAATTGACAAAGCTACATGATTATCAATCTTTATCAAGTGATTATCATTGATCTTATCTTTCTTATTCGTTAAATACTAATATGAACTAATATATCAATGATAACAGACAAAAAATATTGTTACGCATGTTATTTTGTCAATTAATCAAAAAACTTTCCCTCATTTCTAATTTTGTAGGTATGCTATATGACTTCATTTGAATATATACAACTCTATTAAAGATCTTTCTCAAACTCAATAAATATAATTAAACCTCTTGTTCTTACACTCTTCAGAAGGTTCATCTTGGTTGGACTAGTTTTAAGAGGTTATTTTAAATAAAAATAAAGGAACAAAAGGTCTAAAAAAAAACTAAAAGCAAATCAAATGACATAGAACCCAAAACCACATTCATATACACTTTGAAAGAAAAAACTTTTTTTAATTTGAGCATTATAAAATGAAAGCAAGGATAAATAACTAAGCAAATAAGTATAGAACTCCACTTAGATATCCTTTGCACTTTTTGTTCATACTTTAATCCCAAAAGTTCTAAGTTCAACAAAAAAAAACTTAACTTTTGGACTTTTTATTCATTCTTCCATCCCAAAATTTCTGAATTTAAGAAAAAACACCTTAACTATTAAGACAAAAAATGTAGGACAACTTACAAAGAAGAGTGTGACGGAGCAGTTAATAGAAAATATTTCTTTTCAATCAAAGCAAATGATAGAGGAAAAAAAGGGAGTCGGTAATAAGCATTTAGTACCACACATATTATAATAATGAAGAGTGATGGATAGTAACAAACTTAAAACATATTACAACAATTCTTTTCATTTTCCGGAGGAAAAGGTAATAATGTATCCTTAAGATGAGATAGTAAATGTGCAATTGCATATTTTTCCACTCCAATTGTATGCTAAAAATGACATAATACATAAACAAACACTCAACTTGAACTCAGTTGACAAGTAAGCACTACAAGTTTGAGAGTGCACATATAGACACCCCAACTTGCTATTTTAAATAAATTCTCAATATTTCAATTTATTGATGTGTTGTCAAGTCAAGTGAGGCTAGCTCATGTGTTTGAGAACCTCCACCATAAATTGGCACATTTGAGAGTTTGAGTCCCAGCGAAAAGAAAGTGTTAATGCTTTTGAACCTCTTTTCTAAATAAAAAAAGGTGTTCTCAAGTTCATTAAAAACTATACACTGAGTAATATGGCTATTATGGTAAAATATGTAGTTTACTTATTATTCGTTAGGGGGTGAAAATTCCACCGCGGACAAGTAAAAGTGAACAAAGGAAATACATATTTCCAGCTTGTATGTAAAATATAAATATATGTACTCATGTGGGTTTAGATCCCCCTCTAGGTCTCACTGTTCTTGTACATTTTTACATGCATTGTGCTTGCTAAGATCTCAAGAATAAATAGAATGTTGGTGGAAAGTACTTATTACCAAACTTATGTATAGTGATAGAGTCAAGAATTTTGACATGGAAAGGCTGACAATGTTAGATTGCAATGATTATCACTTGTGGAGGGGATACAACAGTGTATAGAACATGAAATGAATTATTTTTACCTTATTTATGAAACACAATTTTCATTGAATGAAATTTAATAGAACCAATAAAAAAGTACACAAGAATACAAGAAGTATCTTTTTATGATAGGTTGTCATAGAAATTAATATTCCCTTCTAGTATTAACTTGTAAAGTTGTTCTTTGTGTCTCTCATTGTTCTTCTCTTATGGATAATTTGAAAAACATGAAGTTCTTCATTACTTCACAAGGATATAAAGAGATCATTGTGAAATTAAAACAATAATAATCCAAAAAATAAACAAAAAAAAAATTGTTCTACTTGCTCATTGAAGGAAGCATATATCAACAAGATTTATGCTCAAAATAGATCTTCAAAAGGCCTATGATTGAATAGAATAGTTTTATCCAAACATGTTATGGAAGAGTTAGAGTTTCCTATAAAGTCCATTTCGTGAATAATGGATTGTGCCCAAAGTACAGTTGACTACTTCATTGTTATTAATAGGAGTTTGTAGAAAAATTTGATATTGAAATAGGGCTAGGGAAAGGGGATCTCGTTTGCCTTTCTTATTTTCTTAAGTTATGTAGTTCTTATGTAGAAGCCTATGTGCCAGGGAAGTTGAACAAGAAGTTCAAAATTCACCCTCAGTGTGATAATTGTTGAAATTAATGCATTCACACCTTAATGTTTAGTCTTTCAATATTGTCTCTTAGTTTTTCAAGAAGTCCTTTAGGTGCTAGTAATACATGTATCTAGTTAATTGTGATATATGCATTTAGTTATTCATGCAAGACTTCTGTTTTACATTTACTACTAATAATAGTGATGTATTTGATGATTCTAATCATCTCAAGTGGTCTTAAGTACTCTATATAAAAACATATGCATTTTCTAAATATAGTATTCTCCTTCTATATTTTCTATAAATTGGTATCAGAGCAGATTTTCGTTCATAATCTGGGTTAGGTGAAGTAATAAATATGACATCCAAAATAAATGAAGGTGTTGATTCTTTAGTTGTTCTTAGTTAACTTTTTGATGGAACTAATTTTTAATACTGAAAGATAAGAATCATGAGAACACATTTCAAAGCTGAAGATTTGTGGACTATTGTTGCAAATGGTTTTGAAGAGCCAAAAAATGATGGTGAACTTACAATAGAGATGAAAAATCTTGAGGCTAAGTATTTTTAAGATTCAAAAGCTTAGAGCAAAATCCAAATGGGAGTCTCAAGAGCATATTTTAAAAAATTGCTACCTGTGAGACTGCAAAGCAAGCTTGGGAGTCTATAGAAATAGAAGTGTATAATGACAAAAGAGTACACACTGTAAATCTTCAAACTCTTAGAAAAAAGTGTAAAAAAGGTGAAGGTGATAGAATATGAGAAAATAGATGAATATTTCACAACAGTCATGAATATTGTTAATCAATTGAGAAATATGAGAAATCATGGTGATACAATTTCGGATCAACAAGTTGTGGAAAAGATTCTAATTAGTTTTATGAATACATTGTTTCTATAACTAAGAAGACGAGATATATTTCTAATCTTTCCATCAAAGAGCTAGTTGTATCATTTTTTACACACGAGAAGCGATGGTTTTTTCATGAAGATCAAATAAAAAAGATGACTTTCCAGTCCATAATAAATGAGAATTTTCAAATTTTCTAAAAAAAATCAACAAAGAAGAACTACAATACAAAAAAGTAGTATCATGATAATTCTTCTAATAATGTTGAAGAAAAGGTGAGAAATGTGATAGTTTTTTTTTTTTTGTAAAATTTGCAAAATAACTATCAAAATGCATAAAAATGTTGACATAAAGGCAAACCCCAATGCAACTTTTGTAAAACGTTGGGCCACATTGAGAAGGATTGCGGGCACAAGCAACGAGAGCAAGCAACTTTATGTGAAGAACATGAGCAATAATAAGGAAGAAAACCTTTTCTTTGCTTCTCAATCTGATGCCTTAATAAAAACTATGAATTATATGTGTTGATAGAAGTTGAAGCAATCACATGACTGGAGATGGAAAAAGCTTTTCTCTAAATTGATAATTGTATCTCTACTAAAGTGAGAATGGGCAATGGAGCATTAGTTTATGAAAAAGGTAAAGGTAAAATTTCAATCAATATAAAAGGGAGCAGTAAGCGAATTCATGATGTTCTTTATGTTCCTGACTTGGAAGAAAGTTTGTTTATGAAATATTTATAATCTTTGTGTTTAAAGATAACTATTGCAAGATTTATTATAATATTGAGTCAAATCACGTAATTGTGAAGTAGATACGATAAAACTAAAATTTCCTTAATAGTTTCATTATAATGCATTCAAAAATGAAGTGTAGATGATTCATGACTTTGAAAAAAATATTGTCACTATAATTTTCATGATTTGAAGTTTCTCAAGCAAAAAGGACATGGTGTAAGGCCTTACTGAGATAAAGACTAAGAATAAGACAGAGAATACTTCTATAACATCTTTAGATGTGTCAAATATAGAAGAGGATGAGGAAGAGGAAGATGTTCCTCAAGGAGGAGAAATCTCATGTTCAGATGATGATGAACCACCTCCAAGAGGAAAAACATGTTGAGTGATATTTGTCAAATATGCAACTTCACCTATGTTGATAAAGAAAATTATGATAATGCACTAAATCATGATATATGGAAGCAAGCATTGGCGGAAAAAATTCGAAAGACTGAGGAAAATAAAACTTGAGAGTGTGTGTATACACAAAGAAAGAGAAGTTGTAAGTCTAGAGTGAATTTACAAAACCATACTCGATCAAGAAGGGGATATTCAAAAGCACAAGAGAAAGGCAAAATTAAGTTGCAATTATTGTCAGAAAGTGGAACAACTTCCTGACATCTTTACCACAACACATTCAAATTAAAAGTTTTGCCATCTTGGAGAAGGCCTTGGAGTTGTCAAGTAAATTAATTAAGGGGGAGTGTTGGATTTAATTCATTTGCATCTTGATGTTTAGTATTTCAATATTGTTTCTTAGTTTTTTCAAGAAGTTCTTTAGAAGTTTATAATATATGTATCTAGTTAATTGTGATGCATGCATTTGCTTATTTGTGCAAGATTTTGTTTAACATTTTACTACAATAGATATAGATGTACTTGATGATTCTAATCATCTCAAATGGCCTTAAGTAACCTATATAAAACTTGAGCATTCTCTAAAGATAGTATTCTCCTTATATGTTTCCTACAATAATACTATGAATATCACAAACCTGTGCTTTACTGACGGTAATATGATAATTATATGATCTCTTACTACTTCAATAATTTCAAAATTACAAGTTCGTATAACTTCAATAACTATTTAATTCATTCTCTCAAATTACAAAAGGAAAAACAAGTTCATCCTCCCCCGGATATTTCTTTCTAGGAAGAAATTAGGGTTTCAGACCAAGTCTCTACTTCTACCATTGAAGTCAATCTTTTGGTATGAGGTATGATAGTGTTCGTATATGGAGCTCTTTCCTCCATAGAGTTCCTAAATTTCTCAATTTGAAGCTAAGAATCTCCAAATTTAAGTTAAGATTTTCTTCTATATCATAGCTCCCTTTCTATATTTATTTATTTGATTGTTTTATGAACTATAATGCATTAATTGACAGAATTACATATTTTAAAGATGAATTCCCATGAATCAATGCTTAAACCATGTTTTCTATTTTTCATGATTGAAAGTGAGTTTTGAATAATTAAAGAGATTATGGAAATATGCATGTTCCTGTGAAATCAATGAAACTTGATTTAAGTAGTTTTGAGAGTAAAGCATATATGTTATTGAGGAATACCGTGATTTAAGTTGCTCTGAGGGTAAATCATAAATTTTGTGATTATTGTTGTTCTGTGAAAATATTTCTCATATACACATGAGAGGATGATTGTGAAAGATGCTCTGACATAAGGATTCTTAATGTTCAAAGGTTTTCTCAACATAACTTTGAATCAAAGATTTAGGAGTTGTTATAAGGATAACATAAATTGGGTTAGCTAGTTGATGAGCATTCAATAAAAGATAAGTCTAGTAAAGAATTATGACCATTTTGTGTGATTTTTATTTAGCACCGAGAAGATATCGATATGGAAACTTTGTAGTAGCTAGAGACCGGGTTTGTAGTAGCAATTAATATCTTTATCCAATACCTATGTGGCACCATAGGAAGAATGTATTAGATAGACATTAGCTAGTGTATCCACGTAAGTTAAAAATTAAGGTTCTTGCCTTGACAAGTAAGAACACCCATTTTACGGTGGCGTGGCACACACTGGATTCCATTTTGTGGCTCGCATGGTCTTAAATGTCAGTTAAGGTTACTTCCCACAATAATGATGAACTAAGGTTACTTCAAGAAATATCATACAAGTGTTCAAAGATGAGTTTTACTTGCATTGACCATGATTATAATTATATTTTCTAACCTCTTATCTTATGATTTTAACTTGGTCTTTGCATGACATCAAAGGTCCTTTTTAGCATGATTTTAAAACTCTATGCATTGCTATTATACTTGGTACATTTTGTACTAACACATATTCTTGTTCTTATACAAATGTAGGTCTAATACTCGTGGTTTGCATCCCCGTGGCTAGGCGTCACAATCACACTTATTTGTGGTAATTAAATTTATTTATATGCCAAGTGAAAATTTACAAATACTCATCTAAATAAAATGACTACCCTGAACATAATTCCCCATCAGTAGTCTTCCTCAACTTCCTGTTTTCATTAATCCTACACCTACACTATGATGGGTAGTAGTCCAACTTCTTCATGTATGCTGCTAGCTTTGGTATTTGGCTTGCTCGGAAAAAGTCTCTTGTATGATCACCCAAAGTATAGCATCTTCTGATTTTGCTTTTAATTGAAATATTCTCCAATTTCGCTCTTGACATGCATAGTAAACATTTGTTGTCATGGAAATTTTGTACATTGCTGCACCATTAGTTCTTCCTTTACAATTTTTATTTCCCGTTGTATATCCCTTTTCCACACCATATTCCGTCTCGGTATAGTTTTCCATCGTAGTAATTTCTTCCGAATGCTACCAGAGACCTCACATTCAAACAAGAGATGCTTCATTGCTTCATTACAGATATTACACAGTCCACACAGTGGGGTGGTGTTAATACCCTATCAAGCTATCCTATCTCGTGTTGCCAACCTATCAGAAATTGCTAGTCTGAATATGAACATTCATTCGGGTGCACCATGATTGTTTAGGATTAACTTCCTCCATTCCACTTTTGGAAATTTACCTTGGAGCCTTTTGATACAACTCTTTAATGTGAATCGTCCATTTATTGAACGCCTGTCATATTGTATGCAACTACCTCAAAATATTCTTTAACTTCAAAAACTTTTTTAATCATCCACGATGCATTCATTGTACTTGTCTCCCATACACTTCTCGCTTTTGTGTAATATGTGTGGACCCATATTATCCGCATCTTCTCCTTCCTTTGACATGCACTCCATAGTAGTTTATACATTGCTGGTTAATTCCATAACTCAACGTTTATAAAGTTTAGTCCTACTGTTGACACTGGACGACAGAGTTTATCCCATGTTATTGATGCTATCTTTATCATTTTCGCATCCCCAGACCACAAAATCACCTATAGATAACCTTTATATACTTGACTATCTTCTTTGTTATAATGAACACATGCGCCCAAAATGTTTTAATGGAAAGCAAAAAACTTTTGATCAGTTGTGTCCTTTTGGCATACGAAAAAAATCTTGTAGTCTAAGATGTAGTACGATTTAGCATCTTATATCACATCGGGTGACAAATAGTCTTTTAGAACTTAGGTAATTCCCCTTTAATGAATTCCAATTCCTCCAATATTTTCTCCTGTACACATTGTTTTACATCCCCCATGTATACCACATTTCTTCTCTTGTTAGCATGTAGTTTGGAAGCTAACGAGAACTGTTTAAACTTGGAATTCACTCCACCATTGAATAGTAGTAAATCATTCGCAAAACTTAGTTGTGTCACGTTGAGATTTGCACATCGTGGATGAAACTTGAATCCTTTCCCACCTCTTAGGGATTGTAATGATCTACTAAAATACTCCATAGACATAACGAACAAAAAGGGGAATGAGGACCCCCCTGCCTCAGTCCTTTCTTAGCTTGAAATGGCATTAGCGTCACTCCATTAATCATTACTCTATAGATCATTGATGTGATACAACTCATTATCCATTTCAGGAAGATTTGAGGAATCCAAGCAGTTGTATTACTTGCTCAATGTAGCTCCATTCTACTGAATCATAACCTTTTGTCATATCCGCTCTTATCATGCATTGTGGTGTTAAACCTTTTATTCTATAAACCTTCACTAGTTCATGACTCATTACTATATTGTCGATAATCAACCTTTGTGGAACGAAATCTCTTTCAGAATTGTCTATGATGTCGTCCATTGTGGTTAGAATCTTTGATATTACTTTATACAATACAATTCAACAAGAAATGGGACGAAATTCCTTAACAGACGAGGGATTCTGTTACAACGAAAAAGAATAAGAACTTCACGTCTACAAGGTGTAAACAATAGGATATAGCAGTTGTATATTGCTATAGAAAATCTGAAAGTTAAGAAGAAATCTTAAGTTTTCTTGAGTTCAATTTTTTTTCACGTGATGTTTCATTACATAGGGTGTATTTATAGATAAATTTTGAGAATTACAACCACATAATAAACAAAGTTTCTTAGACCAAACAATGTACCTATGTGGCTTACTAACTACCACTCATTTTAAATCAAGACTAACATATCTAATACAAAAATATCCAACCTAGGAGTTTCTAGACAATTCTTACTTTTCTAACATATCTACAACAAAATATATCCAACCTAGGAGTTTTTTTGGACAATTCTCATCTAGACTATCTAATACAAAGTATCTCCAATGTAGAAGTTTCTAGACAAATCTTAGTTTTCTAACACACCTCCTTAAAATTTTTCATTGGAACTCCTTGCAACAACCTTTAACGCTCAAACTTCTTAGTGGAAAGATCCTTGGTCAGAATATCGGCTTGCTGATCTTCATTTATTCAATGCACCAACTTAACTGCACCATTCTTCTCGGCATCTCTTAGAGCATCAAACCTTATGTTGATATGCTTTATTTTTCCGTGCTTCCCCGGATTTTCAGCCATCGGAAAGGCTGATTTATTGTCCACATAGATCAGTGTTGGTTCTTTTGCCAACAAATTCAATTCTTACAAGTTCTTTCTTAACCAAATTGCTTAATTTGTAGCAGATGCAATAACCACATACTCGATTTCGGGTAAAGATTGTGCTACAGTATCTTGCTTTTTTGTGCTCCAAGAACAAACGTCTGAACCAAAAGAAAAATAGTAACCAGAGGTGCTTTTGTAATCATCCAAACATCCACCCTATTCACTATCTGCATATCCAATAAGAGCTCCATTCTCCCAATTTTTATACCAGATTCCATAATTGATCGCCCCTCTAATTTAATTTAACACCCTTTTAGCCGCTCTAAAATGCTTAGTGCTACGACTTAGCATATATCAAGATAGCAAATTAACTGTGAAAATTATGTATGACCCAGAAGCTATTAGATACAATAGACTTCCAATTAGACTTCTATAAACTTTTGGATCTACCCTCTCTTCGCTATCATCCTTAATTATCTTTTCACTCACAACAAGTGGAGTTGCAACAAATGTGCACTTGTCAAGATTGAACCTTTTTAACATATTTAAGGCATACCTCTTTTGGGACAAGAAAATTCCTTCATGAGATTGAGATATCTCCATTCCTAGGAAAAAACGTCATTTCTCCTAGATCAGACATCTCATAAAATTTTAGAATTTCATTTTTAAGTTTTCAACCGCAAGAGGATTTTAAATTTAATAAACAAAGCATCGACATAAACTGATATCATAACCAAAATCCCATACACTTGCCTTTTTAAGTACAATGTAGGCTCATTTAGGCTTCTGTTGAAGCCTTGAAATAACATATGTGAATCCAGCCTACTATACCAAGATCTTGGGGGCTTGTTTAAGACCATAGAGAGCCCTTTTAAGCTTGTACACCTTGTCTTATTCACATGCAATTGTTAAACCTTGAGGTTGTTCAACATATATGTCTTCCTCAAGCAATCCGTTCAGAATGCAGATTTTACATCCAAATGGAAGATTTTCCACTTGTATTATGTTGCGAGAGTGACTAGAAACCTTATTATCTCATGTCGCGCAACGGTTTCCCGAATTCTATTCCAGGCTGCTGAGAATAGCCTTTAACTACAAGTACATCATTATGATTGAAGATTATCCATCTGGATTGAACTTTGTCGATATACCTATTTGACAGCACTAATGTTTTTCTCCTCTAGCCTATCAACCATCTCCCAGTATCATTTTATTAATCATCGCAAGTTCCTTACCTATTGCTGAAATTCAGACTTTGTGGTTTGCTGCTTGTTCAAATGAGGATGGTTCAACAAGAGCAAAATTGCATTGCTCATAAACTTCTGGTAGTGATTTGGTCTTCAAAACAAGAGAGTGTGTAGTTAATTCAATATGTGAATGATTTTTTGTTCCAGCAATATTACTAGAGATTGTATCACCTTTTTCTGATTTGGAGATGCAGCTGAAGTATTCCCACCTTGGTTCTTCATAACAGTATGTTGATCCCAAAACCTACTGGCTAGACTCATCCACCACAAGTCTCTACTAACAAATACCTTCGTACTACTAACATTTTACACTTTGTATCCTTTTGAAACTGTACTGTATCCCCACAGAAGACAAAGTTCCGCCTTAGTATCTAATTTGCCTCTTTTAGCATCAGAAACATGTGCATAGCATACCGAACCGAAAACCTTCTAGTGTCTTGCAGACGACTTGATACCCTTCTATGCTTCCTGTGGAGTCATGTCTTGGATTGATCTAGATGGTAATCTATTTAGCGAATGGACAGTGGTATTGACTACTTTAGCCCAAAAGTATTTAGGCATCTTATTTTCTGCCAACATGCATCTTGCCATCTCTATCACAGTTCTATTCTTCCTCTCAAAAACCCCGTTCTCTTGTGGATTCAAGCTAACACTGAATTGTTGTTAGATACCCAAATCTTTACAATACTTGCTGAACTGATACGAAGTATATTCACTTCCATTATCGAATCTAATATACTTCAATTTACAATCACTCACCCTTTCTACCATTGCTTTGAATTCTTTGAAAACAAAGAACAATTCATATTTGCAACATAGAAAGTAGACCCAAGTCTAAAAGTCAGATATACAAAGAGAACAAAATACTTGTTTCCACTCAAAGAAGTCGTCCTCATTGGTCCACATAAATTTGTATGAACCAACTCTAGCTTTTCCTTAGCTCTCGAAAGACTTCCTTTAGGAAAGGATCGTCTATGCATTTTACAAATTGACATGACTCACAAATATCTCTACACATGTTCATTTTGTGTACTTCAAGCGCCATACCCTTTGATTGCATTACAATAGTGAGGTAAGATTATAATGACCGAACCTTTTATGCTAAAGCCAAGTATCGCTCAATTCAACATTAAAAGAGTAAGTACCAATAGAATAGTATGAAATTGGAAAGGAATGCTCAATCATGCAAGTTTTAGATACTGCACATACTTTAGGATCATAACTAACACATTGTTTGTCGTTAATATTAAGAAAATAATTTTTATGAAGCAAATGAGCAACAATTAACAAGTTTATAGTCAAATTTGGCACATAAAGAACATCATTAATAATTTTAGTACCTTCTTCAGTAGGAAATTTTGCCGACCCTCTACCGTGAGCTTCCACTAATGCGCCGTTTCTAAGCTTCACTTTGGTTTCATCAGATATGTTCAAGGTAACAAACAAAATTTTCATCAATCGCCATGTGCCTTGTGCACACGCTATCAAAATACCGTTTACATTGGTCAATATGTGATGTGTGCGAGGCCATGAAACCTCCTCCTTTGATTTTCCAACCTGGAGCACATTTGTAAAATTCACTCGATGGGAAGAGTGGCCACTTCGATTCTTCTTTTGCCTACAATACTTCTCAATGTGACCATACATCTTACAATATCTACATTGAATTGGTGACCTCTTTGAATTCTGCCAACAATTCTTCTCTAAGTGGTTTGTCTTCTTACAGATGCCACAACGTGGAAATTTTCCTTTTATCGACAAATCACCTGGTTTTCACCATATTTTACCTCTCCAAATTTATCCAACCAGTCTTTTAAGCTTTTCTTTTGATTCTTGAATTTATGACTTTCTTGAAAGACGTCGTCTACTATCCCTTCACTTCTCATTGTGACCCATTTATCTAGTACTTGCAATTTGGAGATTAGCTCGGCTATTGTAAGAGTAGTCAAGTCATAAGACTCATCAATTGCTGGGATTTTTTATTCAAACTTGTCTAAAAGGGATGATCAAGATCTTCTCTACAACTTTCTGTTCTGGAAAGGGTTCACCAAGTATTCTTACCTGGTTCACAATCTCCATAAGCTTTACTGAGTATTTCATCTTCAAAATAAGCTCTGATACCATGTTACAACAAAAAAGAATAAGAACTTCATTTCAGTAAGGTGTAAGTTTTCATGAGTTCAATTTTTTTTCACATGATGTTTCATTACATATGTTGTATATGTAGATAAAGAGTGAGAATTACAACCACATAATAAGCAAAATATCTCACACCAAAGTATGTACCGATGTGGCTAACTAACCACCACTCTTTTTAAGTAAAAGCTAACATCTCTACTACAAAATATCTCCAACCTAGAAATTTCTAGACAATTCTTAATTTTCTAACATATCTACTACAAACTTTCTCCAACCTAGGAGTTTTTTTTTTGACAATTCTTACTTTTCTAATATATCTAATACAAAATATATCCAATCGAGGAGTTTCTAAACAAATCTTTTTTTTCTAAAAGATTCTTTATTTTTGGAATCAATGTGATCACTGTGTAGTTTATTGCACTGTATATCTCAGTAGTTTCAAAAAATTGCAATACAAGATGTGTGACTTCCTCTCCAATCACTATCCACGACTTCTTAAAAAAGTGGGCATTGAAGCCATCACACCCCAGGGCTTTATTATCATCTATTCCCAGAAGAGCTTGTTGTACTTCATCTTTGCTAACTTGTCTGATCAACAACCTTTGTTGTTCCCTACATAGAACTTTTCCCCTTTTCATAACCTCTACAGTCACAACAAGTAATGTCCTCGGTGCTGTACCTAACAGACCGTTATAGAAAATTGAGATTTCCTCTTTGATAGCACCGTCTGTTGTAATAGTCGTGCATCTTTTGTGATTGATATCATTATTTGATTTTGTGCTTGTCTTTTTCTAGGCATGAAAAGAATTATTAGGTGTTAGAGTGTATTGTTTTCAACCACTGTACTCTGGATTTCTGTAGCATTATACTTTCCTCATCTAGGATCCACTTCTCTAATTACTATTTCAATTGTTTCTCCACATTACATTGATTCTGTAGCGCATGGAGAGATACATGTATCAAGCCACCTAGAAAGGAGTATGTATACAAAGCACCACCTAGAAAGGAATGGAATATATAATATTATATATTATATATATATCTATATATATATATATATATATATATATATAACTTGTGACTGATTACTTTTACATGTACGTGCTACCTCCTATTAACACATCTATATATTTTGTTTATCAAATGTTGAATCCTCCAAATGTCTATATATCCTTGGGCGTGAAAGGAATGTTTTTTTATCGTGGAAATGAAATTGCCTTATTACATCATCATTTTGAGAAATTCTCATTCAATTAGACCAATATAAAAGTATTGTAATTGTTGGATCTAAGTCAACAGTTAACAACGATTGAAATTACACTTGAACTAAGAAAAATATTAGGGATCTGTGAGCAAAACCAAGATTTGGAGAGATAAAAAGGGGTGGGAGCTCCTATGGAGTGTAAAAAAAAAACAAGATTCGGAAGATGAAGAAAGTACTTACCAGAAAACATAATTCGTCTGAGGAAGTAATGATTTTGATTAACTTAGGGTTGTTGGGAGAAGAGTTCTTAAAGGAAGAGTCATGGAACTTGTTTACCATGACTGCAGTTGACCAATGGATGGGAAAGTGTTGAGGAATTTTTTTTATAGGACTTTGATGCACGAATTACGAGGACAATGCTATGTGTGTCTCACAGAGATTGTCTTCAATCTGACTCACCTGATGCGTGTGACTGACTCACGAGGATGTTTTACATCTGAGTCACGTGATGTGTGTAGCAGACTCACGAGGAGTGTGTAATGTACAAGGCAAAAGAAGTAGTGTTTGACCAGATTTTTAATCAAATTATGAAAATCTGTCTTTAAAATTTTTTCAAGCATCAACCCTTTTATTTGGAGAAGTTTCACTTTCACTCACAAAAGTTTGATTTTTTAAAAGTTAAATGTATATTGCAACATAAACTTCATATTTCAAAAATTACAATTGTGTATGCTTTTTCCTGAAAATTGTGATAAAAAAAATGTGATCAAAAAGAAGAAAATGAATGAGATAAGGCCTTTGTTGGTTTGGCTCCCTCTTATTTTGGTCTACACTCCCCTTGGCCCTTGTGAGATTGTCTTTATTTTGCCTAGCTTCGTCCCGAACCAAGGAGGCACTAAGAAAATTATGTAATGGATACGCCTTTCAATTATTCTCATGTCTTAAGCACGAGAGATTTCTTCCGTTTCATCAATTTTGTCCGGATCCCACGATATGTTATAAAACAATCAAATTAAAACACTTACTAAAAGAAACACAGAATTATCCCATCTAGTAGTACAACATTGGATCTTCTTTATTAATTAAATTGAACTGTAATAAAGATAGAAAGTGCAACATTTTCTTGCGTAAATCAGTTTTGATGACAATTGTTTTTGGGTTTTTAATTAAGTACAGCTCCATGTTGTTATATCAAATTGATTTGATTTTATCGAAATCAACTAGTGGACTAGAAACTATAGATTCATGTTTTGATCAACATGACTTAGACAAGAATCCTATATTTTCCCCACCTAATGATGTTTTGATTGAAATTAGTATCGTGGTACCAATTAAGATTATTCATTGACATATATCTTATATATTGACTAGAATAGAACATGCTCAACTCTTTCTAAAATAGAGATCCATATACACATTGTTTCCTTGCCTTTTAAAAAAGGAACTAAAACAAAGTAGCTTAATAAAATATACATAAGAGTTTAGAGTATTTAACAAGTGAAATGATATTATATTCATTCAGCATACGGAAATATGATGACATTAAACAGAAGTTTGAGTCCATTCAAACACAAATGTCACTATGTCTATGGTCTGTTAATTTGAAGGATGCATTATCATATAAAACTAAAGATTCATCACGTAATAATTTGAGTTAGAAAAAAACAATCAAGAAATTATGGCTTTGAGGCGTGAAAAATCATTTTCTTTCAAGATTCATAGGGATTACAAACAATTATTTTTAAAAAATATGTAAGAGTTAGTGTTTCAATTAATTTTGAAACAAATTAATCAGTTAATAGTTTTGAAATAACAAATTTTTTTTATTGTGAGTTGTAACATTCATTTTATTTTAGTTCAACGTTATAGATGTTTTGCGAGACAGTTTTAAAATTCTCCATATTGATTTTTGGAAGTTAAGTTTTTTATTTTCAATTCATGAACCTATAAAAAATATTATTTAATTAAAAGTTTTTATTGCAAAACTGTTGTACTACTAATTGAGTTTTTTTTGCTTAAAAAGATATGCACTAAAAACTACTCTTCCTTTGAAAATCACTTGTGAGACATTAATCAAAAGGTGAAATCACCAATGCAAGAATAAAATGACAACATTCTAGAATGATACTTATTTTGTGGATTAGTTGAATCTCAATTATAGAGTTGTTATGTATAAATTCAATTGCTCGTGGGAGAGACTCCAACTATCTTCAAGAAATGTATTAACGTGCCTCTAAGCCAAGTAAGTATTGTTTAGAATTAGTTGTATTTTTATCATTCTTGTTCATTTGTTTTAACAGTTTGAAGATAATTGTCTCTATGGCATCCACATCTATAACGAACAATATTCCACCTTTGCCTAATCCTAATTTTTAAATATTTGATGGAAAATACTTTCCTCGATGACGTGTAAATATGAAATTCTTTTTAAGACGATTAAAGTTGACATATGTTCTTGAGAAACCTTGTCCTGACGCTCCTGGTTCTGAGGTAGCAACAGACGAGACTACTTTAATTAAAGAACAAATTGTCACATGAAAAGATGATGATTACTTATGCAAGAAGTATATTCTTGAAGGAATGTCCAATACGTATTATGATCAATATTATATTAAGTGCAAATTTGTTAAGGAGATCTGGGATACTCTTAAAGTTATTCATTAAGCAAAACATGCGAGTTCAAGGAAATTTATTGTTGCAAATTATATGGAGTTCAAAATGGTTGATGACAAGTCAATCACCAAAAAAGTACAAGAATTTCAACTTATAGCTAATTAAATTTCTATATCTGGAATTGCTCTTGATGAAAACTTTCATATTGTTGTTATTGTCTCAAAACTTCCTCCATCTTGGAAGGAGTACAAGACCAAACTCTTACACAAGAAGGAATATTTGACTCTTGAACAATTGTTGCAACACTTGCTAATTGAACAAGAGACTCAATACTGTGACAATAACCTCTTGAAGGAACCCATCATGAAATATCGTGTTATTGAAGAAAAGATTAAGAAGGAACCTGAAAATTATAATTTTTTGAAGGCAAAGAAAAGTATAAATATTAAGTGTAATAATGCTAATTCTAAATCAGATGAATGTTATAATTGTCATAAAATTGGCTACTATGCACGTGATTGTAAAATTCTTAAAGCTCAAAAGAAGAAAGAAAATGCAAATAACTATACAAAAAATGAAATGGTGGCAATGGTCACAAAAGCATTTGTAGGAGAAGATCAAGTAGAATGGTGGATAGACACTGGTGCAATTCGTCATATTTCAAGTAACCGAAATTCTTTCACGACCAATGAGTTAGTGGGGGGTGATAACGTCTTCCATATAGGAAAATCATCTTTTGCTAAGGTTGTCAGAAAAGGAACTCTCGAACTGAAATAAATTCACTTCTGAAAAGATGGTCACATTGATAGACGTAAATGCATTATAATGACCTGTTAAGTCATTTTTCAGAACAAGTCTTTTTTCATAAAAGATCCTTTCCGTAAATTTAAATGAAAAAATTGGTGTATTTGTTTAGATAAATTTTTCTTAATTAAGGGATAGTTTAAGTAATTAATTTAGTTGATGGTTAATGGACTGAATCCATAATATTTTAATTTAGTTAATACCATAAGTAACTTTAGACATATTTATTTTGGAAAAAGAAAACCACCGGAAAACATTACAACTACCGCACAGTCGGCAACCTCTCTTCTACACGAGCACATCAACTAGGAAATATCTCTGACTTTTGAGGTAACAAAGTATTGTTCTAAATAATGTGCAGACAAATAATTATAATTATTATTTGGGAAAATGCACAAGTACCTCAACCTATGCCCGAAATCCCAGAGATGCATTTATGCTATAAGAAGGTCTAATTACCCCCTTAAACTTATTTTATAAGTAATTTTCTACCTCTTTTCAGCCTACGTGGCACTATACTGAAAATGTCAACTAGCATTGGGCCCACAAGATAGTGCCACGTAGGCCGAAAAGGGGTAGAAAATTATTAATAAAATAAGTTCAGGGGGTAATAGGACATTAGTATAATATAAGTGTTTCTCTGAGATTTTGGTCATAGGTTGAGGGAGTACTTGTGCATTATCCCTTATTATTTTAATGTTGGAGTGGAAAGAGAAAATAGGAAAAGTGGTTTTGAAATTAAGAAGAAAATAAAAAGAAGAAAATTAATATTATGTATTAAGTATTATATGTGGGTTTGTGTGTACCATGAAGAGTCAAATTTATTAGGCTCAATTTTTATGTATTTGGGTGGCATGATGATTGCAATGTCATTAGGGAATATGTTATATTATAAGATAAATTCGGTAGTCATGAGTATAGGAAATTTTGAGGGATTGATTTTAGAGTTCCTGTGATTTAGATTTAATATGTTTACGTCACTTAACTTTGATTTGAGTTTCTTTTTATAGTTATCACATTATGATTTAAGTTTTGATATATTAAGATAGACAATTAAATTTATTTTATTTGGAGATTGGAACTAAATCCTAGGTTGGGAATTTGGGAGATACCCTCGAAGAGTTGACATATTAGTTAGTATCAATATTAGGATATCTTGATTATATATTCGATGTAAGGTTTTGGGTCTAGGCTAGACCTTAGTGATATGGGTCATGTTATTTTTTAAATCTTATTATGGACATCTATTTGAATAGATTGCTCTGAATTGGAACTTCAATGAAAGGGGAAGACGCAAGTCCTGAAGTGGTTGTTTGACAATCTGAGACAAGTGGATTTCTAAACTCTTCCTAAATGTATGGAATGTGTGTATTTCCTTGTGGTATGTGTTTGGAAGTAATGAGATTTGGACGGGTTGACTTTTCTACCTTGATTATGTTTAATGATAAAAATGGG
>JAKWIY010000459.1:0-35762 GCA_027704805.1 Solanum corneliomulleri
ACTCTCGAAAGAGAGATAGACTTTGGCATAAACATCATCCTGGATACTCTTTCTATTTCTATTCCGCCATATAGAATGGCACAAGCAGAGTTAAAAGAGCTAAAACAACAATTGAAATACTTATTAGGTAAAGGCTTCATTTATCCAAGTGACTCACCTTGGGGAGCTCCAATCTTGTTTGTGAGGAAGAAAGATGGGGGGTCCCTTAGGATTTGTATAGACTACCGTGAATTGAATATGGTGACCATCAAGGATAAATATCTTCTTCCAGGAATACACATGACCTTTTTTATCAACCTCAGGGTGTTTCTTACTTTTCGTGGATTGACCTCAGATCAGGCTATCCTCATGTGGAAGTAAGGTAATGTGGTATTCCTAAGACATCTTTTAGGACAAGGTATGGGCATTATGAATATCTTGTTATGTACTTTGGTTAGAAAAATGCACCTGCAGCGTTTATGGATCTTATGAAAAGAGTCTTCAAACCTTTTTTGGACTTGTTTATCGTTGTCTTCATTGATGACATACATGTTTATTGAAGAACATGCTAGTCACCTCAGTATTGTTCTCCAGACATTGAGAGACAAGGAGTCGTACGCCAAGTTCTCCAAGTGTGAGGTTTGGCTTAAGTCTGTGGCATTCTTGGGCCACATTTTACGGTGAAGGGATTAGAGTTGACACTGAGAAGACTGAAGAAGTTTAGAGTTGGCCTAGACCCACATCTCTAACAGATATAAGAAGTTTCTTGGGTTTGGCAGGCTATTATAGGAGATTAGTGGAATGGTTTTCATACATCTCTTCTCTTTTGACCAAGTTAACTCAGTTTTGACCTTACCAGAGGGTACTCAAGGTTTTTAGTGTATTTTTATGCATCAAGAGTTGGCTTGGGCTGCGTGTTGATATAGAATGGCAAGGTTATAGTTTATGCCTCCAGACAGTTGAAGGGCATGAGAAGAATTATCCAACGCATGACTTAGAATTGGCTACAATAATGTTTGCTTTGAATATATGGTGTCACTATTTATATGGTGTTCATGTGGTTATATTCACTGACCACAAGAGCCTCCAATGTGTGTTCACTCAGAAATATCTCAACCTCAGACAGAGAAGGTGGTTGGAATTACTCAAGAATTAGACATGAGTATTTTTTACAACCTAGGTAAGACTAATGTGTTTTGCTAATGCCTTAAGAAGGTTGTACATGGGAAGTACTTCAATATTGAAGAAGAAAAGAGAGAGTTAGCAAAATATGTGCATAGACTTGCATGTTTGGGAGCAAGGCTTAAGGATTCCACAGAAAGAGGCATAGTGGTGATCAATGGGGCTGAATTGTCATTAGTGTCAGAGGTGAAAGACAAGCAAAATGAACACCCTGTTTTTCTTGATTTGTAGGCAAGTGTCCATAATCAAAGAGTATTGGATTTTTAACAAGGGGGAGATGGTGTACTGAAGTACCAAGGCAAGTTATGTGTACCTAAGGTTGATGGACTCCAAGAGGGGATCTTGGAGGAACCTCATAGCTCAAGATATTCCATTCATCCAGGTTCCACCATGATGTACCACGATTTAATGGAGGTATATTGGTGGTAAGGCACGAAGAAAGACATTGCTGAGTTTGTTGCCAAATGTTTAAATTGTCAGCAAGTGAAATTGGATCATCAAAGGCCTTAATGTTTATCTCAGAATGTAGAACTTCCGGAATGGAAGTGGGAGATGATTAATATGGAGTTCATCTCAAGCTTGCCAAAATCTCAAAGCCTTTCAACATGATTCCACTTTGGTGATTGTCGACAGATTTACAAAGTCAGCCCATTTCTTGCCGACAAAAACTACCTATTCGGCTGAGGATTACGCTAAGTTGTACCTTCAAAAAGTGGTAAGACTTCATGGAGTTCCGGTCTCCATTATTTCAGATAGAGGTGCACAGTTTAATATAGAATTCTGGAAATCTTTACAGAAAGGTTTGGTTTCGAAGATAAATTTGAGTACTATTTTTCATCCTCAAAAAGATGGACAAGTAGAGCATACTACCCAGACCTTATAAGATATGTTGAGAGTTTGTGTGATCGACTTCAAGGGAAATTAGGATGATCATATACCTCTTACATAGTCCGCTTACAAAAAAATTATCATTCGAGCATCCAAATGGCTCCATATGAAGTTGTTTATAGGAGAAGATGTAGATCTCCTATTGGGTGGTTCAAAGTTTGCAAAGCAATGTTGATAGGGCCAGATTTAGTTGACCAAGCTATGGACAAGGTGAAAGTATTCAAGAAAGATTAAAGACAACACAAAGTCATCAAATGTCCTACACAAATATAAGGAGAAGGTCACCATAGTTTTAGGTAGATGATTGGGTGTATCTTAATGTTTCACCCATGAAAGGAGTTATGAGGTTTGGTAAGAAGGGGAAACATAGTCCCCGGTATATTGGACCTTTTTAGAATCTTCAAAAGAGTGGGCAATGTGGCTTATGAGTTGGAGCTATCACAGATGTTAGCAGCGGTTCATCCAGTATTCCACATTTCTACGTTGAATAAATGCTTGGGTGATCCTTCATTGATAGTACCAATAGAGGATGTTGGGATTAAGGATAACCTCTCCTAAAAAGAAATTCCAGTTCAGATTTTGGAGCGTCACGTTTGAAAGTTGAGAACAAAGGAAGTTGCTTCAGTCAAGGTCCTTTGGAGAAACCAATTAGTTGAAGAAGCAACTTGGGAACCTGAGGAGGATATGAAGAAGAGATATCCACATCTCTTTGAATCCTGAGAGAGTGCAGATCAAGGTACTGAATTCTCTTCTTAGCACTTTATAAGGTTAGGTATGAGCATGTTATTACTTGCTTTTGTTTGTTGAGTATTGAAATAATTTTACTACACTTGGCTAAGTGAACGAATTCTCATTCAAGGAAGAATGTTCCCATGGGGGGGATATTGTAACATCTCGTAACTAAAATTAACTAAGAATAAGCTAATAATCCAAGAATAATCATTTTTGGAAATAAGGAAATCTAGAAAATTTCCAGCTTTCAAAAGTGAGTTTGGTCATTTTCAAACGGCTATAACTTCCAAATCATAAAAAAGTTTGGGTGAGTTATTTATATGGTTGGAAAGACCTTGAGAATATCTTTCCAACTCCGTTGAGTTTGCACAAATCTGATGTCATATGGGGAAGATATGCATTTCGGAAGTTGGGTTGTTAGACTAAGGAAAGTTCGATCCGGATTTTAGTAAGGGCAAAATTGTCCTATCACCCTAGTATTGCCTAATTCATTTTAAGGGTTATTTAGGGGTAAACACCAAGTTCCAAATCAGTGTTACAATAATTTAGAACGCTTAGGGTTTGGGAGAAAAGAGAAAAGAAGAGGAAGCTGTCCAAGAAACGCCAAGATCATTGCGTGGATTTCGTCGGGGGTGATCCCTATTGAGGTATATGAGATCATTCCGTGTTTCATCCTTTCACCCACCCTCCAATTTTATTCAATACAGAATTTGAATGAATATCTTGAAGTTATTGATTAGAAGTTGTGAAGTCCTTGTTGATTGAATTGTAGTTGATCTTTAGTAGTTTGATTCATGTTTCCAGACTGTTTTCGGGTCTAAACTATTGGCTAATGATTTATTTAGGTATCCTAAGTTTTTGGGGTGGGATCCATTGGATTTTGGGAGGTTTAGAGATGAATAACGAGGAAGAAAATTAGAGGTCCTGTCAGACACCCCTTGGGGCACTGTGCTGACCAGAGCGCCTCAAGCCAGGCTCTGTTTGACAGGACCTGGTGTGGCGCGCCAGCCAGAGCGACCCAGACCAGGGTTTGTTTGACAAGCCCTGGCGCTCTGCGCCTCTCAGAATGCCACGAATCGCTTGAGACCCCATTCTTTTCCTATCTTTCTATAACGAATTCCTAAGAGATGTACCTATCATTGCTAGCTGATTCTAACACTCTAAAGTATAATTAAACATCATGAAATCATCCATAAACATGAGATCATAATCCTTGAAGCCATAATCCAATTCAAGGAAAGTTAAAGATCAAACTCAAGGAAGTTAAGACTCAAGTCTAAAAGTTAAGAAGCAAGTAAAAGTAAGTTCCTAAAGTATTCAATAGTCCTAACAAATGTATTAACTCTGTTTTAAGATTCAAGTGAAGAGTAGAGTTAAATACTCAAAAGCTATAAGGGAACTAAGTATTCCCTAAGATTAAAGTTTCAAGTAAGCAAAGAGTATCAAGTTGAGTTCAGTTCTCAAGAGTTAAGGGAACTAAGTAGTCCCTAAGAGTTTAAACAAAATGTTTTCAAACTTTTGATAAAGAAAGGAAGCTAGACTTCCACAGAGCCTATAGCTAGTTTAAATAAAAGAAAGAGGGAACTATGATTTCCAAGAGAGCTTTTAAAAGATAAGTTTTGAGCATTAATCTCAAATCACAGAATCAGTATGTTGTAAAAACATAAGAGCTATTATATATATATATATATATATATATATATATATATTGGGAGTAGTATTGAGCACCGATGTGGTGATTCGAGTTATGATTAACTCAAGTCTCCGTGTAAACCATGTAATCATCATCGGTACAAAAAGGGTCATACTTTTTAGATGACCCTCTTCATAGTTTACTAATGGATCTATTAGGAAGTTCAGGTCCTATACCCTGGCAAGGTTAGGACGGTTGGGCAACGTGGTTCGAGTAACGATGTATCATCAGTATCTCTTTTAAGCGATGGTTGTCGATTAAAGAAGCTCCCATAGAAGTATTTTATTTTCATATACATCACTTATTTTTAATTTTACATACATCTCAGTTATTATTTGTATACTATTATATATTCAGAGTTTATAACATGTTCCCAGTCAATATATTTTTTATTGCAATTACTTTTAAACTGCGTATATTGAATAAGAGTTAGTAGATTATGAGTTTATCAGAGCCAAGGTAAGTATTCATTCATACTCCTTTACAAACTTCAATGTGTTTAGCATTCCAAATTGCATACTCATACATTCAATGTACTGATGTCAGTTGGACTGCATTGTTTCATGATGCAAACGGAGGTAACCAGGATTAGCACGCAGCGCAACCTTAATCCCGTTGAGCACTCCCAGTCACTTTGTGAGCCTCCTTGCGTTCTGGAGGACATCCCTTTTATTGTTTTTTTCTAGTTAGATCATTAGGATGTTGTGGGGTTTATCCTAACATCCATCTTAGTCAGTTTAGAGGCTTCGTAGACAGTTAGTAGTTCAGTAGTCTTTTCATTTTCATTTTTATGTTAAAGACTTTAGTTTTCATTTTTGCCAGTTTGAATGTTTGAACTTTTAAATCATTCCAGATATTATTTGTATTCAGTTCACTTAAGTTTTTTCATTCTTATTAGTATGATTGTTGTCTTCCGTTGAGTTAAGTAAGTCAAGCCAAGGGTTCGCTTGAGGCAAACAATGATCACCGAGTGTCGGTCCGCCCAAGGTGTACGATCGGGGCATGACAGGCTTTTTGGGGTCTACACTTCTGCTGATTTGTTTTTAGCCTTATGCTCGATTGCTATTTTTTATGCACTGGTTGCATATCAGTATATATCGTATTATACATCACATTCTTCTGCTTTCAAAACCTGTTTCAACTTTCTTATTCTGTGCTTCAGCTATCCAAAACATGTTCATCACTTTGTCTGCCTCTAGAAGAATTCAACTCAACGAAATGCGGGGATGGTTTCGAAATGGACTAGAATAAATATTTCATGCGAAAATAAATAAAAAGGATTAGGATGATAAATTAAACATCTTTAAAAACTTTTCATGTCCACTTTGATTCCACATCATGAGAAAAAACACTCATAAACTATCATCAAACTTAAATAACTACAAGCGATAAATCGTGTAACCCATAAGTTAATCCTACTACCAAAGGAGAGCAAAAATAATACAACAAACAATGAACCTATATAGTATTTAAACAATCAAAGACATGAAGTATACTACAAATTCTAAGGGGACAACCACGCTACAACATTTTAGGCGTACGACAACACTAATTTTGGACAACACTTGTATTGTGTTGCCTAAAATATTTTTGGGGACGCTTTTAAAGTGTAGCCCAAGTTTTTAACTTTCAGCTTCGATAATATTGGCAACACTTGAAAAGTATACTCTTTGATGATATAAGCTAAACCTTTATAAGTGCTACAATTTGATATAATTGGCAACAACTATTTACATATATGTGCACACTTTTAAAATGTCATGTATTTGGAAGGGCAAAAGGACAAAAAATTACATTTTTAAGGCAAAATTATCATTTGTCCCTTATAAGTTTATAATTACAAAAAATCCTCAAAATGATACAATGTATAAGCGTTGATACACTACATCAATCGTTAAGTAAATGCATTACATTTTATACACGCTACACTAATCTGATGTACATTTTATACATGATACACTAATTTGATGCACGAGATACACTTATTTGATGCGCTGTAATTTTAATTTGATGCGCGAAAATAAGGAATTTTGGAGATTTATAAAACTAATAGGGGATAATGGTAATAAGAAAACTTAAAAGTGAAATTTCTGTCATTTTTCTAAATAAAATGCAAATGGTATTCTACAAATCAGTTTGGACTTCCGGTCCACTTCCTTTGCTCATAAACCTGTTGTTGCTGAAATGGAGTTAACTATAGGCGCACTCTTTTTTAAGTTGATTTGTCTAATAAGGCCAACACACAATGCATCATACAAAAGTGGTTGACATTATTTTTAGAGACAAGTATTATAATAGGGATCCAAATATTTTGAACTTTATGAAGTAATGGCTAGCAAATCAGAAAATATTTTGCAATGGCATATGTTAGAGGTGGTGAATTATTTAATAAGGTGTTAAACGGAATCAACAATACGGAAATTTTTCAGCAATTAATTGTGATCGTTGATTATAGTCAAGGGGTATATTATAGTGACCTAAAAACCAATAATATACTCATGGATGAAACATAATAATTTACAATAGTCGATTAACTTGAATATAATAGTTAAAAGAAATTTTTAATTTTTTAAGAAAATTGGACCTTAATTATAACAACTTGGTCAATTAGGATTTTAACAAAATTGATTTAATTAAAATTTGTTTGAATAATTTTTAGAAATAATAATTGTAACCAACTTGGTCAATTAAAATATGAAAACTACTTTATGTTAAATGAAGATTAAGTAAAAAGTTTGTACTAAATATATTCAGTCAACGTATAAGAGTGGATTAAAATGTATTTTTATTAAAAAAACTGTCATACCGAATATGATTCATCTTTTGGGGAGTTCAATTAAGTTAGTTAACAATTTTATAGTGTTAGAGCATCAAAACAAAGAGTTTTTGCTAACTATCCCTGAAATATAAACTAAACTAAAAGTACATCCTTGTGTTATATAAGTGAACAAAAATCATCCTTTAACTATCAAAAAAGTTGCAAGATTCATTATTCTGTCTACTTTTAAAAAAAACTCACGCCACAAACAAAAAATGTGTCAAGTCGAATAAATATATGTACACATTATTAAGCAAGTCAAGTGAAGTGATCTTTTTAATTTTTATAAATTGAGGGTTTAAATCATATTCATACAAATATATTGAAATTCGAAATAGTTTTTGTAAAAATATGGCCAAATACTAATCCTACTTCAATGTTTTTGAATATTTTATTTTCATAACTAACCGCCTATGTAATTTCACTAAATTTTCAACAGTTTTGTACATTGGATAAAATGCAAATTGCATTTTATATATCGTGTATACACCCTAAATATTTTATTAGATAAAATCTCTAAATTGTTGGACAAAAGCATTTTAAAAATATTTCTTTTGCATAATCTTTCTAACTATACGAACATACTGTATAAATATTTTAAAACTTATGTTTGTTGTAAGTCAATTTACTTGATGATGCAAAAAACAAATAAACTAACAAAACAAAAAAATTTAAATTCCAAAAATGAAAGATTCATTTCCTATCCTTATCCTTATTTTTTTTAGGAAATTTTTATCATCTCGTCGTGGCAAGACATGATCAAATTAATTTTTTTATTGGTTCACTCAGTTTCTTAACAAAAATAGATTAAAGAATGATTCTTGTTATTTTTTCGATAGTGTAAGTATGTTTTTTGTTCACTTAGATAATATAATAATGTACATTAGATTTGAGTCATAGTTGAGGGATGATTTTAGCCAATATTTTTTTTTCCTGTTCTTCTCAAAATTGATGAGTTTCAGGTTACACCTAAAAATGGTAGATATTTGATTTAATTACTAATGGGTTCAAAACTTTGGGAAAATGTTCTCAAATATTCAGTTTTTCCGTTCATTTTTTAAGATTGAAACAATGTCAATCCGTCCATATCTTTAATATGCTGAAAATCGGATCAACTTGGAATTATTATCCGTTCGTCACTTAATTTTAGGGGTAAAGCCATTCTGAAGGCGTTTAAAGAAAAACATTTTATTTAAAATAGAGTTGAATGAAATTTGAAATAATTTATTAGTGAAGTAATTAGATATCTTAAAAAATCCATGAATGTATTTACCAGAAAAAAATATATTTTGGCTAATTTTGAGTTTATGATTAAAAATATTTTGAACAATCTTGTTTTTAAATGATTAGAGTTCTACTATCATCCAATCATTCTTCTTATTTCAAAATGAAATAATTTGAACAATCTTAATTGCAAATACTCACTAACTTGTAATATTTATTCGAGTAAAGATATTTAACTAAACAACTAGTCTAATATCTAAAGGGGGTCCTCTTTTACCGGTGAGACTACATTATGAAATGAGAAAAACTAGTCTCTACCAAATGTATCATTTTATCATCCATCAAGTGTTACTATGAATTCTCTATAATTATTTAATTTATAAGAATATTTATCCGTACACAATACTAAATTATATTCCGGCTAAATTTGTGAGTGGAGAAATCTAGAAAGGACAAGTGCTCGAGCTTTAAATTTGCTATTGAAAAAATGTCCAAAAAGAGGGGGGAAATGGATTTACCATTACACGATTGTTAGTACGAAAGATACATATTCGCAATGTATCTCGTTTATTTTGTGTCTTAAATTACTAAAGTGTCATCACTGATCTGATCCGTCACTATCATTGCCTTTGTTTCATGTCATGTATCATAGTCATATTTAAGGTGTTGATATATAACCCAATGTTGTTGAGTATTCTATAAGTTTTATGTTCAATATAAATAGTGTTTATACATAAACACTACATAATGTATCATATACATGTATCATGTTTTTAATGTATCATCAATCTTATTTGAAATTGCAAGACTATATAGACAACAATAAATCTTTCATGTATCATGTGTAATATATCCATCTCGAGATCATAAATGAAAAAAATAACTAGAAAACACAATACATGTGATTCTATATCTTTCATTTTTTGAAGTTAAAGTTATAATAGTAGAGCGTATCATGCACAATTTTATGAGCATGATACGTAAATACATAAAGATGATAATTATATTATATCAAATACATTACTATAAATTATGTTGGATGAAAAAAAAATATTTTTAAAGAAACAAAATAATATTTAAATTAGTATTTGAGAGGTGGGAAGAGATGAAAGTAAAAGATATTAAATACTTTTATAAACGAATTTAAAAAAAAACTTAAAAAAAAATGTCCGGGGTGTAGGGTGAGAGGAAGTGATTTCAAATATAATAAAAAAAAAAATATCAAATACTATGGTCAAATGCCAAATATTTGTTAATGTTTAGTTTAAAACAAGTGTTTCACTATTCTCTTTTTTAATGTTTAGTTTAGTATTCATGTTGGACGTACTTTAAATATAATACAAAAGTGAAAATAAGTGTAAAAACAGATTATACTATCATGATTTTTAAATTTGAAATATACCTTCAAGTTAAAAAGTTATATTTCAAATTTCATGATCAAACATTACTTTTAAAATAAAGTAAAAAAATAAGTTTTATATTAATTTTAGAAATAGAAGATAAAATGATACGAAATATGTTGGTGAAAATTTTTAAAGTACTATAAATGAAAAATCAGAGAAAAGAAATAAAAATAATTTTAGTGGTCAATTTTTTATGACATAAGTGACCATTTGAAGAATTAAGTTGAACTTTTGTGTGCTAATGTCTTTTTTTTTAAATGATAAAATAATTTTTTTTTAAAAAAATATTAGTTAAAACAACCAGGTAAATAATGATTTTCATATGTATAAAATGAGACAGTAATTAAATTATTTCAAAATAAATTTAAGAAAAAAAAGAAAATGAAAAAAAAAGAGAAAAATAAGAAAGAGAAACAGGAGGAAAAAAAGTGTAGGTTCCACAAATTCAAATATAATAATAATAAATACTCCCTCATATAACTAGTGTAAGTTGTATCTTATTCATAATAAAAAATTTCATATCTTAGATACAGTGATCACAAATCTTAAAAAGATATGACTATTATTTAATTGGCAAAAAAAAATATATGAATCACAGACTATTGTTTCATATGTCGTTGTTTGCCATAAAACCTTCCCATCACTCAAGATGCAGAGTAACATTACCAATTACAAGATGAATTATGAGATGTTTATTTACGATGTCTCAAAAATTTTCATCACCTCTCCTCACATTTAGAATCATATTGACACTTCCGCAACATATATCTTTGTTTAGTTAATACAAATGGTTCAAGTTTATGAATTGAGGATGAATTGAAATCTAGTTAACATTATCGGCCATTAAAAATACCTATGAAATGAAAAACATATATAAAGTGAATCAAACATTCTCTAAATCTTTTACACTAGTACTACTACCCACGACAACTAACCTCAAACACATATTGACTATTAAATTTTAGAGGCAAAATTGATAGTACTTCTTTCATATAAATTGGAGCAGCTGATAGTGAGAAGAAATATTGAACTTACTAGGCTAACAATAAGAATATATGTTAGTTACCTAATGTCATGACCCAAAACGAGCCGCGAGTGGCACCCACACTTATCCTACTATGTGAGCGAACCAACCAATCTAAGCCCCAACATTTCAACCATAATAAACAGAATACAATGCGGAAGACTCAAAATCTTTATTAATATAACCAATAAAAAAACTTCTAAAGTTTATTAACTATTATCCCCAAAATCTGGAAGTCATCACCACAAGAACATCTATCCTCAAATTACTAAATCTAAGAGTATCTAAGAAGCTAAAAATAAATAAACCGCTAGTCCATGCAAGAACTTCAAGGAATCAAGACGTGAAGAAGAAGATCCAGTCCAAGCTAGAAGCAATAGCTCACCCTGAAATCTGGTGTGATGAAGACTGGCTAGAGTTGCGGACGAGTTGAAGACGATGGCACGTTTGCTGCACTCCACAAATAATCAAAGAAAAACAAATACAAGTAGGGGTTAGTACAAAGCACAAGTACTGAGTAGGTATCATCGGCCAACTCAAAATAGTAAGCAATATATATCGAATAATAACATAAAACCAACCAAATACTTAATAGGTGATAGCAACAAATATAAGAATCATTTGCAACAACCCAAACACATCTATGAGGACTCAAGCCTCCACACCATACTCTTTTGGGAAATAGGTTTGTTTTTCATCTGAGTATATTAGCATAATTCAAGATTTATTCTCTTTGTTCTTCTTGTGTCGGTAAGTGACACTCCGATCCCCTCACTATCATTCTCTTTTATTATCCTGGTGTCGGAACGTGACACTCCGATCCCCTACTATCCTGGTGTCGGAACGTGACACTCCGATCCTCTACTATCCTGGTGTCGGAACGTGACACTCCGATCCCCTACTATCCTGGTGTCAGAACGTGACACTCCGATCCCTTACTACTATGTGTCGGAACGTGACACTCCGATCCATTAACCTCATTCTTTTAGTTCATCAAGTCTTCTTTTATACCAAGGCATCATCATTAATAGAGTGAATTTAAGGATTAAAGATTCAATGACCTCCACATTCTAATCCATCACAATTACAAAATTACATCATGCAAGCACACAATTAAGCATATAGAAGACTTTACAATACTACCCAATACATATCATTCGCTATTAAGAGTTTACTATGAGATAGTATAAACCATAACCTACCTCCACCGAAGAATTCGTGATCACGCAAGCTACTCCTCAAAGTCTTGGCTTTTCTCTTCGTTCTCTCTTCTCTCGCTCATTCGTTCTCCCTCTCTCTCTGTTCTTTCTATTTTCTTATTCAAACCCTTTTCTTTTCACCCTAATTGTCATATAATTAAGTATAAAAGATGATAAAAAAACCCACTATTATTTCAAGGTTATCTCCTTTAAACCCCAGAGTAATTGAATTATTAACATTAACCCACTAACTTTATAATTATAAGCATGAATAGTCCAAAAACGCCCCTAAAACTTTTAACAGAAATCCGACCCAGTCAGGGTTACGCAGCCTGTGACGGTCCGTCCTGCAGGTCCGTCACAAAGTTCAAAGAGTTAATTCTGTGGAATATTTGTGTGACGGTCCGTCGTGCCAACGACGGTCCGTCCTGCCATTCCGTCGTGAAGTTCAGAGAGTCGATCTCAGTACCCAAATTTTCAGAATCTAAGTGTTTTGGAACGAGACCCCCTCGACGGTCCATCGTGCCCATGACGGTCCATCGTGGGATCCGTCGACCCAGAAAGTTATTACCAGAAATAAACTCTACTGGTCAAAACGACTAAACAGGTCGTTACAATATATACCAATTTACCCATCTTTCGTCCTCGAACGATCACAGGAAGAAAAACAAGGGCGAGAAAGAGTACTTGAGTCTGTAAAGAGACGTGGATATTTTTCTTGCATATCAGCCTCATTCTCCCAAGTAGACTCTTCAACTGGCCGATTCTTCCACTGAACCTTGATAGATGCAATCTCCTTTGATCTCAACTTGCGGACTTCTCTATCTAAAATAGCAACAAGCTCCTCCTCATAAGACATATTCTTATCAAGAAGAACTGAATCCTAATGAATAATGTAGTTTCCGTCTCCATGATATCTTTTCAGCATAGACACATGAAATACCGGGTGCACTCCTGAGAGTCCTGGAGGCAAGGCTAATTCATAAGCCACCTCCCCTACTCGCTTAAGTACTTCAAATGGACCAATATACCTCGGACTAAGCTTTCCTCGTTTACCAAACCGCATCACCCCTTTCATGGGTGAAAACCTTCAGCAAGACTTGTTCACCCTCCATGAACTCCAAGTCTCTAACCTTTCGATCTGCATATTCCTTCTGCCTACTTGCGCCGCTAAAACTTTTCTTGTAGATTTCACCTCTTTCTAGTGATTCCCTCAGGAGATCAGTACCCCATGGTCACACCTCAATGCATCAAACCAACCAATGGGAGACCTACATCTCCTCCCATACAATGCCTCGAAGGGCCATATCAATACTTGAGTGATAATATTATTGTATGAAAACTCTGTAAGGGTAAGAAGTTATCCCAATGGCCACCAAATTCTATCACACATGCAGGAAGCATATCCTCCAAAACCTGAATCGTTCGCTCAGACTGACCGTCGGTCTGAGGGTGAAATGCAGTACTAAGGTCCAACCTAGTACCTAATTCAGCATGCAATATTCTCCAAAACTTAGAAGTAAACTGCGTACCTATATCTGATATGATGGAAAGTGGAACTCCATGCAATCGAACAATTTCTGAGATATAGAGTTTGGCTAACTCTCTGCATTGTAAGTCACCTTGACCGGAATGAAGTGAGTAGGACTTAGTTAATCTGTCCACAATTACCCAAACAGAATCAAACTTACTCAATGTCTTTGGAAGACAACCACGAAGTCCATTGCAATTCTCTCCACTTCCATTCAGGAATGGGCATTCTCTGAAGTGTTCCTCCGGGCCTCTGGTGTTCATATTACCTACTGACACTTTGGACATTGGCAACAAAATCAACAATGTCACGCTTCATTCTACTCCACCAAAAGTGTTGCTTTAGGTCACGGTACATCTTGGTTGCACCCGGATGTATAGAATACCTTGAACGGACCTCTGGAGAATACTGTGATCAAATCATCAACACGAGGCACACATACCCTTCATTAATCCTCAAAACACCTTCCTCATCGATTTTTGCTTCTTTAGCCTCTCCTTGCAACACCTTATCTCGGATCCAAATCAGTTTCTCATCATCAAACTGCTTTCCCTTAATCTTATCAAGAAAAGAAGATCTTGCCTCCACACAGGCCAAAAATCCTCCTTGTTCTAGTACTTCCAACCTCATAAAGTCATTAGCCAGTGTCTGAACCTCTCTAGCCAATGGGCGTCTAGAACCCTGTAAGTGAGCTAGACTTGCCATGCTCCCTGCTTTTCTACTTAAAGCACCAGCCACCACATTTGATCTTCCTGGATGATACAGAATAGTAATATCATAGTCCTTCAACAGTTCGATCCACCTCCTCTGCCTCAAATTCAAGTCATTCTGGGTAAAGACATACTATAAACTACGATGATCCATGTAGACTTCACACTTGACCCCATATAGATAATGTCTCCATTGCTTTAATGCAAACACTACCGCAGCCAACTCCAAATCGTGGGTCGAATAATTACGTTCATGCACCTTTAATTGCCTCGAAGCATAAGCAATTACATTCTTCTCTTGCATTAGCACTGCACCCAAACAGAATAGGATGCATCAACAATAAACAATGAAATTCTTACCCTCTACTAGCAAGGTAAGAATAGGTGCAGTAGTCAGCAAGGTCTTGAGTTTCTGGAAGCTCTTTCACAATTCGTCCGACCATACAAATGGAATGCTCTGCTTAGTCAAATTTGTCAGCGGGGAAGCAAGGAAGAAAATCCTTGACAAATCGATATAGTAGCTAGCTAAACAAACAAAGCTCCTTACCTCTGACACATTAGTAGGTCTTACCCAACTCTTCACTGCTTCAATCTTGGAAGGATCCACCATCACTCCATCCTTAGAAACCACGTGCCCCAAGAAGGACACTGAATCTAGCCAAAACTCACACTTGGAGAATTGACATAAAGCTTTTTTCTTCCTCAACAACTCCAATACAACTCTCAAATGATCCTCATGTTCCTTCTTCTTTTGAGTATATCAGTATATCATCAATAAATACGATACAAAGAGATCTAGATATGGCTTAAAAATCCGTTCATCAAGCTCATGAAAGCAGCAGGGGCATTCGTAAGACCAAAAGACATTACTACGAATTCGTAATGCCCATACCTAGTTTGAAAAGCAGTCTTTGGCACATCTGTTGCCCGTATTTTCAATTGATGATAACCGGTATCAAAGTCAATCTTAGAGAAGACACAAGCACCTTGTAACTGATCGAACAAGTCATCAATGCAAGGAATGGGGTACTTTGTCTTAATAGTTACCTTATTCAACTGCCGGTAGTCTATGCACATCCGGAAACTCCTATCCTTCTTCTTCACAAATAACACCGGAGTACCCCAAGGGGAAGCGCTTGGTCTAATGAAGCCTTTACCTAACAACTCTTGAAGTTGGGCCTTTAACTCCCTTAACTCAGCGGGAGCCATACTATAAGGGGGTATGGAAATGGGGAGAGTACCCGGCTCCAGATCAATGCAAAAATCGATATCCCTATCCGGTGGCATACCAGGAAGGTCTGTAGGAAACACATCCAGAAACTCACGGACTATCGAAACCGACTCAATTGAAGGTATTTGGGTATTATAATCCCTGAAGTGTGCCAAGAAAGCTAAACAACCTTTACTAACCATTCTCTTAGCACGAAGAAAGGAGATGATAAGAACTGGAGTGGAAGTGTAGTCACCCTCCCACACTAACGGATCTGTCCCAGGCTTGGCCAACGTTATAGTTTTAGCATTACAATCTAAGATTGCAAAATTTGGAGAAAGCCAAGTCATACCAGAATACATCGAAATCAACCATTTCTAAGATAACCAAGTCTACATGAGTATTGCTCCCCACAAAGTTACAAGACAAGACCTATACACCTTTTCAACTATACAGACTCACCCACCGGAGTAGAAACACGAATAGGCATGTCAACAATTCACAATGTAAATTAAGACCAGTTGCAAATGAGGAAGATACATAAGAAAATGTGGAGCCAGGATCAAATAATACAGAAGCCATGCAATCAAAAACCAAAAGATTACCTGTGATAACAGCATCAGATGTCTCTGCTTCAGACCTCCCAGGGAAAGCATAACAATGGGCCCTATCACCTGTCTGCCCGTTGCCCCTACCATGTTGTGCTGTAGTAGATCCAGTTTTCCCGTCACCCCGGCCGTTTTGGTGACCACCATTACCTCGGCCACCACGTCCTCCAGAATGACGGCCTCTTTTATGACCATCTATACCTCTGACTATTGGGGGTCTGTAACTCTATTTTGGACAATACGTCCTAATGTGTCCAGTCTCCCCACATCCATAACACTCTCTGGATTCCAATATAGGTCTCTGTGAGAATGATGAAGTCTGGGGGTAACCTCCAAACTCAGAGGAATGTTGGTTGGTCTGCGATGGACCCCCAGCTACAGCCTGCAGTGAAGACTGAATAGGTCGGGCTGGGTAACCTCCTGAACCCTGCCCTCTGGAGTAAGAACCATTAAACTCACCTCCCTTATGAAACTTCTTAGATGTCGATGCCATGGTGAAGTCGTCTGGCTTCACCCCCTCCACTTCTATCACAAAATCTACCACCTCTTGAAAGGATTTTGCTGCAGCAGCTACCTGTAAGGCTAAAATTTGCAAATCTGACCTCAATCCCTTCACGAAACGGCGAATCCGCTCTTGTCGACTTAAGCAAAGTTGGGTGGCATACCTGGATAGCTCACGAAACTTAGCCTTATAAGCAGTAACCGACATCCTGCCTTGCTCTAGGCTTAGGAACTCATCTCTCCTCCTATCCCTCAAAGTCCGGGGTATATACTTCTCTATAAATAAGCTAGAGAATGACGCCCAAGTCATAGGTGGTGCCTGTGCTGGTTGACACTCAACATATGACCGCCACCACATTTTGGCGTTCCCTTGAAACTGATAGGTCACAAACTCAACACCAAATCGTTCTACTATGCCCATCTTATGTAGCAACTCATGACAATCAACCAGAAAATCGTAGGCATCCTGAGATTCAGCACCCTTGAAGAATGGAGGTTTCAACTTCATGAATTTAGTGAAAAGTTCATGTTGTTCACTAGTAATTATAGGCCCTGTAGTCAATCGAGGAAACGTGCCTATTTCCAATGAGGCATCCATGCGGGGAGCCATAGCAGCTGCATGTTGTACTCCCGGAACCTGAGGTGCTGGTGCAGAAAACACTGGAGGTGTCTGACACTGATCAGATAACCCGCTAAGATAGGCAAGAACCTGGTTAATCATCTCTAGGGTAGGTTGGGGTGGTAGATCCTCATTCTGCACTTGCTCATTCTCCCCTTCCTCACCCTCTCTTACTACTTCCTCAGTCGGTGGAGGAGTCACTGCCCTAGTGCTAGTTGGACCAGGTGTTTGTCCTCTACCTCTAGAAGACGTCCTCCCGCGACCTCTACCACGGCCTCTTGCCACTGTTCTTCTTCGATTTACAGCCCCAGTGGCTGCCTCAGACGCATCATGTCTTGCCGGTGTTGGTGTTGGCGCAGTTGTTGCTCTAGTTCTAACCATCTGCGAAATAGAGTGAAGATGGTCAGATACCAATTTGTATCACCTAGATACCAAATGGATCCAAGTAATAGCACGAAAGAAAGAAAGAATGGAATTTTCCTGAAGTCCTATAGCCTCTCAAAGAAAAGTAAAGGCGTCCCCCTACCGTTCCTCAAGACTCTACTAGACTCGTTCTTGTGTGATGAGACCCAACGAACCTAATGCTCTGATACCAAGTTTGTCACGACCCAAAACGAGCCGTGAGTGGCACCCACACTTATCCTACTATGTGAGCGAACCAACCAATCTAAGCCCCAACATTTCAACCATAATAAACAGAATACAATGCGGAAGACTCAAAAATCTTTATTATATAACCAATAACAAACTTCTAAAGTTTATTACTATTATCCCCAAAATCTGGAAGTCATCACCACAAGAACATCTATCCTCAAATTACTAATCTAAGAGTATCTAAGAAGCTAAAATTAAATAAACCGCTAGTCCATGCCAGAACTTCAAGGCATCAAGAAGTGAAGAAGAAGATCCAGTTCAAGCTAGAAGCAATAGCTCACCCTGAAATCTGGTGTGATGAAGACTGGCTAGAGTTGCGGACGAGTTGAAGACGATGGCACGTTTGCTGCACTCCATAAATAATCAAAGAAAAACAAATAGAAGTAAGGGTCAGTACAAAGTACAAGTACTGAGTAGGTATCATCGGCCAACTCAAAATAGTAAGCAATATATATCGAATAATAACATAAAACCAACCAAATACTTAACAGGTGATAGCAACAAATAAAAGAATCATTTGCAACAACCCAAACACATCTATGAGGACTGAAGCCTCCACACCATACTCTTTTGTGAAATAGGTTTCTTTTTCATCTGAGTATATTAGCATAATTCAAGATTCATTCTCTTTGTTCTTCTTGTGTCGGTAAGTGACACTCCGATCCCATCACTATTCATTCTCTTTTATTATCCTGGTGTCGGAACGTGACACTCCGATCCCCTACTATCCTGGTGTCGGAACGTGACACTCCGATCCTCTACTATCCTAGTGTCGGAACGTGACACTCCGATCCCCTACTATCCTGGTGTCGGAACGTGACACTCCGACCCCTTACTACTATGTGTCGGAACGTGACACTCTGATCCATTAACCTCATTCTTTTAGTTCATCAAGCCTTCTTTTATACAAAGGCATCATCATTAATTATAGAGTGAATTTAAGGATTAAAGATTCAATGACCTCCACATTCTAATCCATCACAATTACAAAATTATATCATGCAAGCACACAATTAAGCATATAAAAGACTTTACAATACTACCCAATACATATCATTTCGCTATTAAGAGTTTACTATGAGATAGTATAAACCATAACCTACCTCCACCGAAGAATTCGTGATCACGCAAGCTACTCCTCAAAATTTTGGCTTTCCTCTTCGTTCTTGTAACGACCTGTTTAGTCGTTTTGAGCAACAGAGTCCATTTCTGGAAAAACTGGCTGGAACGACGAGTGTCACGACGGACCGTCGTGGTCACGACGGCCCGTCGAGGGAGTGTCGTTCCAGGACACTTAGAATTCTTCAAATTGGATATTAAAATCGACTCTCTGTAAATTTTGACGGACCTGCAGGACGTGCCGTCACATCCACGACGAACCGTTTTTAGTTCCGTTGCAAAACACTTCAACTTTTGAGAATTTGGTGCAAGAAACGAGTTTCTGACCGTCATGACGGAGTGCAAGACGGACCGTCACAGGCGTGACGGACCGTCACAGAACACTTGGTAAAAAATAGGATTTTGGCCTCTGCCGACGACCTGTGTGACGGACCGTCGCAGGCACGACGGCCGTCACAGGTGGCGCAAATTCCAGGCAGTTTAGGATTTCTCCACACGTTTTAAGGGTCGTTTTGGACTATTCTTTCCTTAATTATAAAGATTGAGGGTTAATATTAATAAGTCTAATTACTTAGGGGTTAAAAGGGAACCTTAAGTTAATAGTGGGTTTTATTGTCCTCTTTTACACTTAATTAAATTGTAATTAGGGTAAAGGAAAGAGGTTTGAATAAAACAAAAGAGAAAGGAACAGAAAGAGAGAGAGAAATCGATCAAGAGGGAGGAGAAAACAGGAGCTGGGAATTTGCTTGTTGATCACTAGTCTTCGGTGGAGGTAGGTTATGGTTTATGTTACGATATTCGTAGTGAACTCTTAATAGTGAATATTATGTGTTGATAGTATTGTAAACCCTGCTATGTGCTTAAATTGTATGCTTGCATGATTATGATTACGAAATTGTGATGAATTAACAAGCATGATGAAGCTATTGAATCCCAAATCTTGAAAGAACCCTATTCGCTTGATATATTATATAATAGATTGATGATGCCTTAGTATGAAAGAAGGCTTGATAAATTATATAATGATAATGAGGATGCCTTAGTATAAAAAAGGCTTGATGAATTAGGGGATCGGAGTGTCACGTTCCGACACCAGGATAGAATATAGGATCGGGTGCCACGTTCCGGTACCAGGATAGAATGAATATGAGGATCGGAGTGTCACGTTCCGACACCAGGATAGAATATGAGGATCGGGTGCCACGTTCCTACCAGGAACCCAGGATAGAAGATATGAGGATCGGAGTGTCACGTTCCGACACCAGGATAGAATATGATGATGAGGATCGGAGTGCCACGTTCCGGCACCAGGATAGAAATAAAAGGAGCGGAGTGTCACGTACCGACACAAGAGGAAGAAAGATAATGAATCTTGAAAGATAATGAATATACTCAAACTAATGAACTACATTCCCAAATGAGTACGGTATTGAGGCTTGAGTCCTCATGTGTGAACTCGGTTGTATTCATTGATGAATTAACATTGCTATTGCTACATGTTGAGTATTGTAGTTGATTTACATTGTTATTGATATATACTGTTCCCTATTTTGAGTTAGCCGATGATATCTACTCAGTACTTGTGGTTGTACTGACCCCCTACTTTTACGTTTTCTCTTCTTTGTTATTTGTGTAATGCAGCAGACGTTCCGTCAACTTCAACTCAACAGTAGATCTAGCCAGTCTTCACTTCATCGGAAATTCAGGGTGAGCTAATGCGCCTAGCTTGGACTGGGTCTTCTTCTTCAAGTCTTGATGCCTTGAACTTCTGGCATGGACTAGCTAGTAGTTGTTTTAGCTTCCTAGACAGTTTTAGTTTAGCAATTTGAGATAGATGTTCTTGTGATGATGACTTCCAGATTTTGGGGATAATAATAATATTTTTGAATTGTTTTATTAATGAGTTTAAGTCTTCCGCATTTCTTTTGTTGATATTGTATTAAAATGTTAAAGGTTAGATTGGTTGGTTCGCTCACATAGGAGGGTAAATGTGGGTGGCCAGTCGCGTCCCCGATTTGGGTCGTGACAAACTTGGTATCAGAGCATTAGGTTCGTTGGTCTCATCACACAGAACAGGTCTAGTAGAGTCTTAGAACGGTAGGGGGACGCCTTTACTTTCTTTGAGAGGCTATAAGACTTTAGGAAAATTCCATTCTTCATTCTTTCTTTCGTGCTACTACTTGAGTCCAATTGGTATCTAGGTGATACAAATTGGTATCTGACCATCTTCATTCTATTTCACAGATGGTTAGAACTAGAGCAACGACCGCACTAGCAGCAACAACGGAAAGACATGAAACGACTGAGCCAGCCACTGGGGCTGTGGCTCGAGGGAGAACAACGGCACGAGGCCGGAAAGAGGTCGTGGAAGGACGTCCTCTAGAGGGAGAGGACGAGCCCCTAGCCCATCTGATACTAGGGCAGTGACTCCTCCACCGACGAGGATGTGGTAAGAGAGGGTGAGGAAGGGTAGACTGAACAAGTGCAACATGAGGAAATGCCACCCCAACCTACCCCAGAGATGATCAACCAGTACTTGCTTATCTTAGCGGGTTATCCGATCAGGGTCAGGCACCTCCAGTGGTTTCTGCACCAACACCTCCGGCTTCAGAGATACGACATGCGTCTACTATGGCTCCCCGCATGGATGCACCATTGGGAATAGGCACATTTCCACGTCTGACTACTGGGCCTATTATGACAAACGATCAACATGAACTTTTCAGTAGTTCTTGAAATTGAAAACCTCCAGTATTTAAGGGTGCAGATCAGAGGATGCCTACGATTTTCTGGTTGATTGTCATGAGCTACTACACAAGAGGGTATAGTAGAGAGGTTTGGTGTCGAGTTCGTGAGCTATCAGTTTCAAGGGAACGCCAAAATGTGGTGGCGTTCACATGTTGAGTGTCAACCAACGGAGGCACCACCTATGACTTGGGAATCATTCTCTAGTTTATTCATGGAAAAGTATATCCCTCGCACTTTGAGGGATAGGAAGAGGGATGAATTCTTGAGTCTAGAGCAAGGCCGAATGACGGTAATGCATACGAGGCTAAATTTCGCGCACTATCCAGATATGCCACCCAACTCTGTTTCAGTCCACAAGAACGGATCCGCCGTTTTGTGAAAGGTTGAGGTCAGAATTGCGGATTTCAGCCTTACAGATAGCGGCACACAGCAATATCCTTCCAAGAGGTGGTAGACTTTGTGATAGAGGTGGAAGGAGTAGTAAACCGGATGACTTCCCACAACGTCTACATCAAAGAGGTTTCGAAGGGGAGGTGAGTTTAATGGTTCTCACTCTAGAGGACAGAGCTCTGGAGGTTACGCAAGTCGACCAATTCAGTCTTCACTACAGACTGTAATTGGGGGTCCACCTCAGAACGGTCAACACTTCTCTGAGAGGCCGATGCGTGAACCCAGAGAATGTTATGGATGTGGAGAGATTGGACACATTAAGAGGTATTGTCCAAACCAGAGTTACAGAACCCCATTGGCTAGAGGTAGGGGTGGTAATGGTAGAGGTCGTTATTCTGGAGGGCGTGGTGGCCGAGGTAATGGTGGTCACCACAACGGCAGAGGTGAAGGGCAAAACGGAGCCACTACTACACAACATGGTAGGGGCAACGGACAGACAAATAATGGGGCTCATTGCTACGCTTTCCCTGGGAGATCTGAAGCGGAGTCATCTGATGCAGTTATCACAGGTAACCTTCTGATTTGTGATTGCATGGCTTCCGTGTTGTTTGATCCTGGATCCACATTTTCGTATGTATCTTCATCATTTGCTAATGGTCTAAATTTGCATTGTGAATTACTTGACATGCCTATTCGTGTTTCTACTCCGGTGGGAGAGTCTGTGATAGTCGAAAAAGTGTATAGGTCTTGTTTGGTGAATTTTGTGGGGAGCAACACTCATGTAGATTTGGTTATTTTAGAAATGGGTGACTTTGATGTAATTCTGGGTATGACTTGGCTTTCTCCGAATTTTGCGATTTTGGATTGTAATGCTAAAACAGTGACGTTAGCCAAGCCTGGGGCAGATCCGTTAGTGTGGGAGGGTGACTACACTTCCAATCCGGTGCGTATAATCTCCATTATTCGTGCTCAGAAGATGGTTAGTAAGGGTTGTCTAGCTTTCTTGGCACATCTTAAGGATGACACTACTCAAGTACCATCGATTGAGTCAGTTTCGGTAGTCTGTGAGTTTTTGGATGTGTTCCCTGCAGATCTTCCCGGTATGCCACCAGATAGGGATATAGACTTCTGCATTGATTTGGAACCCGGTACTCGCCCCATTTCTATACCCCCGTATAGAATGGCTCCCGCCGAATTAAGAGAGTTGAAGGCACAACTTCAAGAGTTGTTGAGCAAAGGCTTCATTAGACCAAGTGCATCTCCTTGGGGTGCTCCGGTGCTATTTGAAGAAGAAGGATGGGAGTTTCCGAATGTGCATAGATTACCGACAGCTGAACAAAGTAACTATTAAGAACAAGTACCCCATTCCTCGCATTGATGACTTGTTCGATCAGTTACAAGGTGCTTGTGTCTTCTCAAAGATTGACTTGAGGTCCGGTTATCACCAATTGAAAATACGAGCAACGGATGTTCCAAAGACTGCTTTTCGAACTAGATATGGGCATTATGAATTTGTGGTAATGTCATTTGGTCTTACGAATGCCCCTGCTGCCTTCATGAGCTTGATGAACGGGATTTTCAAGCCATACTTGGACCTCTTTGTGATTGTGTTTATTGATGATATACTGATATACTCCAAAAGTAAGAAAGAACATGAGGAGCATTGAGAATGGTGTTAGAGTTGTTGAGAAAGAAAAAGCTTTATGCGAAATTCTCCAAGTGTGAGTTTTGGCTAGATTCAGTGTCCTTCTTGGGGCACGTGGTTTCTAAGGATGAGTGATGGTAGATCCTTCTAAGATTGAAACAGTGAAAAAATTGGGTAAGACCCACTAATGTGTCAGAAATACGGGATTTTGTTGGGTTAAATAGCTACTACCGCCGATTCGTCAAGGGATTCTCTTCTATTGCTTCCCAATTGACGAACTTGACGAAGCAAAACGTTCCATTTGTATGGTCGGACGAGTGTGAGGAAAGCTTTCAGAAACTCAAGACCTTGTTGACTACCGCGCCTATCCTTACCTTGCCAGTAGAGGGTAAGAACTTCATTGTCTATTGTGATGCATCCTATTCGGGTTTGGGTGCAGTGCTAATGCAAGAGAAGAACGTGATCGCTTATGCTTCAAGACAATTAAAAGTGCATGAACGTAACTATCCAACTCATGATTTGGAATTGGCCGCGGTAGTATTGCACTAAAGCAATGGAGACACTACTTGTATGGGGTTAAGTGTGAAGTCTACACGGACCATCGTAGCCTACAGTATGTATTCACTCAGAAAGACTTGAACTTGAGACAGAGGAGATGGATGGAACTACTACTGAAGACTACGACATCACTATCTTGTATCATCCGGGAAAAGCAAATGTTGTGGCAGATGCTTTGAGTAGGAAGGCCGGAGCATGGAAGTCTAGCTCATTTGCAAGCTTCTAGACGCCCATTGGCTAGAGAAGTGCAGATTTTGGCTAATGACCTTATGAGGTTAGAAATAAACGAGAAGGAGAGGGATTGTTAGCTTGTGTAGAGGCAAAATCCTCTTTTTTCAGATCGATAAGGGGAAACAGTTTGATGATGAGAAACTAAGGCGAATTCGAGATAAAGTGTTGCAAGGAGAGGCTAAGGAAGCAATAATCGATGGGGAAGGTGTTTGAGGATTAAGGGAAGAGTATGTGTACCCCGCATCGATGATTGATCACCACTATTCTTACAGAAGCTCATAGTTCCGGATATTCTATACAATCCTGGTGCAACCAAGATGTACCGCGACCTAAAAACAACACTTCTGGTGGAGTAGAATGAAGCGAGATATTGTTGAGTTTGTGGCCAAATGTCCAAATTTTCAACAAGTAAAGTATGAACACCAAAGGCCCGGAGGAACACTTCAGAGAATGCCCATTCCTGAATGGAAGTGGGAGAGAATCGCGATGGACTTCGTGGTTGGTCTTCCAAAGACATTGGGTAAGTATGACTCTATTTGGGTGATTGTTGATAGGTTAAGTAAGTCTGCTCTCTTCATTCCTGTCAAGGTGACCTATAATGCAGAGATGTTAGCCAAAATCTACATCTTAGAAATCGTTCGGTTGCATGGAGTTCCACTCTCAATCATATCCGATAGAGGTACGCAGTTTACCTCTAAGTTTTGGAGGACACTACATGCGGAATTAGGTACTAGATTGGACCTCAGTACTGCGTTTCACCCTCAGACTGATGGTCAGTCTGAGCGAACGATTCAAGTATTGGAGGATATGCTTCGTGCATGTGTGATAGAGTTTGGTGGCCATTGGGATAGCTTCTTACCGTTGGCAGAGTTTTCATACAATAATAGCTATCACTCCAGTATCGACATGGCTCCATTTGAAGCATTGTATGGGAGGAGGTGTAGATCTCCCATTGGTTGGTTTGATGCCTTTGAAGTTAGACCTTGGGGGACTGATCTGTTGAGAGATTCTATGGAGAAGGTGAAAGCTATTCAAGAAAAGCTTTTGGCGGCTCAAAGTAGACAAAAGGAGTATGCGGACCGAAAGGTTAGAGACTTGGAGTTCATGGAAGGTGAACAAGTCTGTTGAAGGTTCGCGCCCCATGAAGGGGTGATGCGGTTTGGAAAAAGAGTAAGCTAAGTCCAAGGTATATTGGACCATTTGAAGTGCTTAAGAGAATAGGGGAGGTGGCTTATGAATTAGCCTTGCCCCCAGGGCTGTCCGGAGTGCATCCGGTGTTTCATGTATCCATGTTGAAGAGATACCACGGAGATGGAAACTACATTATCCGTTGGGATTCAGTTTTGTTGGATGAGAACTTGACTTATGAAGAGGAACCGGTTGCTATATTAGATAGAGAAGTTCGCAAGTTGAGGTCGAGAGAGATTGCATCCATCAAAGTTCAATGGAAGAATCGACCGGTTGAAGAGGCTACTTGGGAGAAGGAGGCAGATATGCAAGAAAAATACCCCCATCTGTTTACAGATTCAGGTACTCCTTTTCGCCATTGTTTTTCTTCTTTGGATCGTTCGGGGACGAAAGATGGGTAAATTGGTATCTATTGTAATGACCTGTTTAGTCGTTTTGAGCAACAGAGTCCATTTCTGGAAAAACTGGCTAGAACGACGAGTGTCACGACGGACCGTCATGGTCACGACGGCCCGTCGAGGGAGTGTCGTTCCAGGACACTTAGAATTCTTCAAATTGGATATTAAAATCGACTCTCTGTAAATTTTGACGGACCTGCAGGACGTGCCGTCACATCCACGACGAACCGTCGTGAGTTCCGTTGCAAAACACTTCAACTTTTGAGAATTTGGTGCAAGAAACGAGTTTCTGACCGTCATGACGGAGTGCAGGACGGACCGTCACAGGCGTGACGGACCGTCACAGAACACTTGGTGAAAAATAGGATTTTGCCTCTGCGACGACCTGTGTGACGGACCGTCGCAGGCACGACGGGCCGTCACAGGTTGCGCAAATCCCAGGCAGTTTAGGATTTCTCCACACGTTTTAAGGGTCATTTTGGACTATTCTTTCCTAATTATAAAGATTGAGGGTTAATATTAATAAGTCTAATTACTTGGGGGTTAAAAGAGGTAACCTTAAGTTAATTAGTGGGTTTTATTGTCCTCTTTTAACACTTAATTAAATTGTAATTAGGGTAAAGGAAAGAGGGTTTGAATAACCAAAAGAGAAAGAACAGAAAGAGAGAGAGAAATCGATCAAGAGGGAGGAGAAAACAGGAGCTTGGGAATTTGCTTGTTGATCACTAGTCTTCGGTGGAGGTAGGTTATGGTTTATGTTACGATATTCGTAGTGAACTCTTAATAGTGAATATTATGTGTTGATAGTATTGTAAACCCTGCTATGTGCTTAAATTGTATGCTTGCATGATTATGATTACGAAATTGTGATGAATTAACAAGCATGATGAAGATATTGAATCCCAAATCTTGAAAGAACCCTAATTCGCTTGATATATTATATAATAAGATTGATGATGCCTTAGTATGAAAGAAGGCTTGATAAATTATATAATGATAATGAGGATGCCTTAGTATAAAAGAAGGCTTGATGAATTAGGGGATCGGAGTGTCACGTTCCGACACCAGGATAGAATATGAGGATCGGGTGCCACGTTCCGGTACCAGGATAGAATGAATATGAGGATCGGAGTGTCACGTTCCGACACCAGGATAGAATATGAGGATCGGGTGCCACGTTCCGGTACCAGGATAGAATGAATATGAGGATCGGAGTGTCACGTTCCGACACCAGGATAGAATATGAGGATCGGAGTGCCACGTTCCGGCACCAGGATAGAAATAGAGGAGCGGAGTGTCACGTACCGACACAAGAGGAAGAAAGATAATGAATCTTGAAAGATAATGAATATACTCAAACTAATGAACTACATTCCCAAATGAGTACGGTATTGAGGCTTGAGTCCTCATGTGTGAACTCGGTTGTATTCATTGATGAATTAAACATTGCTATTGCTACATGTTGAGTATTGTAGTTGATTTACATTGTTATTGATATATACTGTTCCCTATTATGAGTTAGCCGATGATATCTACTCAGTATTTGTGGTTGTACTGACCGCCTACTTTTACGTTTTCTTCTTTGTTATTTGTGTAATGCAGCAGACGTTCCGTCAACTTCAACTCAACAGTAGATCTAGCCAGTCTTCACTTCATCGGAAATTCAGGGTGAGCTAATGCGCCTAGCTTGGACTGGGTCTTCTTCTTCAAGTCTTGATGCCTTGAACTTCTTGCATGGACTAGCTAGTAGTTGTTTTAGCTTCCTAGACAGTTTTGTTTAGCATTTTGAATAGATGTTCTTGTGATGATGACTTCCAGATTTTGGGGATAATAATAATTTTTTGAATTGTTTTATTAATGAGTTTAAGTCTTCCGCATTTCTTTTGTTGATATTGTATTAAAATGTTAAGGGTTAGATTGGTTGGTTCGCTCACATAGGAGGGTAAATGTGGGTGCCAGTCGCGTCCCCGATTTGGGTCGTGACAGTTCTCGCTTCTCTCGCTCGTTCGTTCTCCCTTTCTCTCTCTGTTCTTTCTATTTTTCTTATTCAAACCCTTTTTATTTTACCCTAATTGTCATATAATTAAGTATAAAAGATGATAAAAATAACCCACTATTTATTTCAAGGTTATATCCTTTAACCCCCGAGTAATTGAATTATTAACATTAACCCACTAACTTTATAGTTATAAGCATGAATATTCCATAACGCCCCTTAAAAACTTTTAACAGAAATCCGACAGAGTCAGGGTTACGCAGCCTGTGACGGTCTGTCATGGTTGTGACGGTGCGTCATGGCTGTGACGGTCCGTCCTGCAGGTCCCTCACAAAGTTCAGAGAGTTAATTATGTGGAAGATTTGTGTGACGGTCCGTCGTGCCAACGACGGTACGTCCTGCCATTCCGTCGTGAAGTTCAGAGAGTTGATCTCAGTACCCAAATTTTCAGAATCTAAGTGTTTTAGAACGAGACCCCCTCGACGGTCTGTCGTGCCCATGACGGTCCGTCTTGGGATCCGTCGACCCAGAAAGTTATTACCAGAAATAAACTCTACTGCTCAAAACGACTAAACAGGTCGTTACACCTAACAATAAGAAATTAAATTTAAATAGATATACCTCATCCTTTAACAATGAAAATGCCACATTAAATTTTTTTTTTTAAAGTAGGTTTCTAACTAATCAAATCTAGACAGACAGATTCATGAAATGTATGTCGTCTAAATTATGGGAATATTGAAATGTAATCCAAGCATTCCTTCTACTATGTAAAGAAAAAAAATACCTTACACGTTAAAGAATACTTCATCTGTGTCAATTTATATATATGATACTTTTTATATTTTAAGAGTCGAACAATTTAAGTTTGATTGAAGATCTGCGCATGAAATCTTCAATTTTTTAAATGAAATTTACATATTTGTAAACTATGTAAAAAGTATTATGAGTCACTATAATTGATAAGTCAAAATGTTTAGAAGATCTACGAAAAGTGTAAGGTCAAAGATAGACTCTTTTGACTCTTGAAATCCGAAATATGACATATAAAATGAGACGGAGATAATCCTCCGTTCCAAACTTGTGAAACGATTTGAGGAAGTAAAGCTATCCTGAATCTCATTTTCCAACAATACAAACGGCGGATCGAGGACAGAGTTACAAGAGTTGAAACATTAAAGGGCTTTGAAACACGCAACATGGTGACATTGTTAGTTTTAGTTTTGGTTAAGTTACTTTTTGCGGTTAAAACATTGCCAATAAAATAATACCTAATACTTTACTGTCAAATACGTTTATCCTAGTTTTGTAAAAAATTTAAAAACTTATTGTTTTGGTGATGTGATTTAAATAATGGTTTATTTCAATCAAAATTTGTGTTCGTTTATTAGTTAAAGTTTAATATAAATTTTCCATCTTGATTTGATCGTCCCTATACTTAGATGTATTCTCGGCTTGTATGTTAGCGGATGAAGAGTCAGTTTCTTTAATAAAAAAATCATTAGTGAAAATAAACAAAACAAAAGTTATTTTATTTAGTATAATATTATTAATGTTAATTTAACAAGAATCATCCAATTTTAGGAATGACCGACCAGCGAAAAAAAAATAAATATAAAACCTAATGTTGAAAAAGTTTTTTAAAATTGAACTGCAAAATATTATGACCTTCAACTCAGATACAAAACCAAGATACATGATAATAATAAAATAATAAAAACAAATTTATATCTATAATGTTGATTTGAACATGCAAAACATGTATTAAGAGAATGAAGGATGAAAAGAGCTGGTGAACACGGGGTGGGGGAGAAGCGGAGATGTAGTAGAATTTTTTTAAATGACTTTTGATGGACCATTAATTAAGGAGTTTAATTTAAGATAATTATTTAATACCATATTTAAAAAATTTGTGTATCTGATTAAATCTTTTAAATATATGATAAAATATTAAAATCAATCGTACTTGTACTCGTATTCAATTGAAATAGATCTCTTGGAACATTCAAAATAATAATTGAATGACAATACAATTACAATCCGAAGTTGGGAAAAGAAAAAAAATTCAAATAATTTAAGAATTTCAAATTAAGTTATCATGCCTTCTAACTCAAAACATGAGAACCATATGGGCTTATATATGTTGAGCTGGAGGACATGAATGAAACATGCTTGTTGAACATGAAAGATGGAAATTTCATAATGTGGAGATGGTGGCGGAGAAGGTGATGACTTCTTATAGTAGTCATTTTTTAGCAAAGACGGCATATTGTATAGACCCCTTTTCATAGTTTTCTTTTACAACAGATGGCTTCTTATAGTAGTCATTTTTTTGACAAAGAAGGTACCTTGTATTCTTTTTTAGGTACTGAGGGCACCTTAGAACATATGACACCTTCTTGTAGTTGTATTTTGAAACTCATGAGTGGTGAAGCATAAGACATTTTAAAGTTTAAATTGCTTATCTGCTCTATCCAAAGATAGCATACGTGTTCAATTCGTTTTCTACAGAGTACTCATTGACTTGAGTTTCTTTCATTTTCAATGCACTAATCGAAGCAACTACTATAAAAATTGAACTTTAAAAGACACTCTTATAAGCTAAATATTATGACGACAAATAAGCAGAACATTCAATCAAAACATGAAAAGATTCTCTGATATATCAACTATAAGATATGAATTACTCAAAAATTTGAGCGTAAAGATGCAGTATTCTAGATGATGACATTAAACAATACACAAAGAGAATGCACACTAAAATTGAATGCGTTAATCCACCCTACATTCTCTTTTGAGAGAATGACACCTCTATACAAGTCTAAGTTGCGCAAACACTTCACTTCAGATGTCACACTCATGTTGAATTTTCCAAATATATGAGTCCGACATGCACCCCTTGAAACTTTTGAAGAGTCCGAACACACAGGTCAAAACTAAATGAAAACATAAGTCTCACGGAAATGGACTCATTCCTGTAGCACATCTAAATGATCAAGTTTCTAGTACAAATTAGATCATCTACATAGATTAGAGTCATAGCCATTTCATGACCATTTCTTTATGTGAAAAGAGAATGATCATGTGAACTTTGTGTATAACCAGTATCCAACAACATTTTAGGGAGCTTTATATTCCACTGCCTAGAGTCTTGTTTTAAGCCATATAAAGATTTCAGTAGCTTACACACCTTGTTTTCCCCCCGACGCTAAAATCCTTGTGGCATTTCCATGTACACTTCATCACTAAGATAAACTTGTAAGAAGGTATATGGAAATCCATTTGGTAAAATGGCCATTTGTGTGAGGCTGCTACACTAATAACAATCCTGACCATGCCCATTTTGACAACAGGTGCAAAAGTTTCATGATAATCTGACCTTGCATGTTAACTATAATCCTTCGCAGCCAACCTTGCTTTATATCTCTCAACTTCACAATTGTCTTTAAGTTTGAACTTGTAAACCCATTTAGACCAATACCTCTTTTCTTGGAGGCAAATACATAATTGACCGTGTCTTGTTGAGTTCCAATGCAGAAAGTTCTTCTTGCATTGCATTTACTAATCTAGAGTTCTTGTGGCTTACTTGAATATATGAGACTCGAAAACATTTGAAAGGGAAGTCAAGAAGTACATGTAGGAACCATTAAATTTTGAATAACCAACATAATCACTAATAGGATAAAGACATGAGTGGTGAGCCTGTTTGGAAGCTGCAGGCACAAGATAATCGTTATGCCAAATTGGAGGCTTAACAGACTTGCTTGGTCTTGTTTTAGGAGTACTAGAGATCACTGCAACAGTTGGGATTGGAGGAGAACTAACATCTGCATTAGTGCACTCTTCATCACCTATAATTGTGTCCTCATAATCAGTCATAACCCTGTTGTCCTCCACTATTGAAGGAGGTGATGCATTAGAGGAACCCGGTTTCTCAATATTATACAACTAACTTGAGGATCATAAGCAACATGGGTGGCTTGTAAAATAGAAGGATTGATCGCATTACAATCATTTGAATCTTGCGACAGTGGTGGAATCTACAAAATCATTATTCTTGTAAAGAAAATATCTTTCTTCGAATGTGATATCCCTGCTAATATGAAAAGAGTTTTACTCTCAATCAAGAACCCTATATCCCTTTTGTGTTTCTGCATATTCCATAAATACACCTTTCTTGGCCCTTGCAACAAATTTATCAGTCAAGGTAGCAGAAATATGAAGCAAAGACTTCCAAAGACTCTCAAGTGAGCTGGTTGAGGTGTTATGGCATACAACATCTCATGTGAGACTTCTCATTCAAGACTTCTAAGGCAATTTTGTTGATCAGATAGTTTGATGTCTTTACACAATGAACCAAGCATGTTATGGGAACATAAGATTATAACCTTACATGTTCAATATGTGTCTATGTTGTCTCTCGACCCAAGCATGTTATAGGGTGTATATGCACACCAAGTTTGATGGACAATTCCAAGAGAAGCAAAGAATTCTCTACAATTACGATTCATAAACTCAGATCTTAACATTTTCACTTTAACTTCAAATTGTGTGTTCACCATCAATAAAAATTTCTACAATACAGTAAAATCCTCGACATTTGATGAAATCAAGAAATCCCAAGTGAACCTGATGTAATCATCTACTATTGTAACAAAATAGTGTTTTCTATCATAGTTAGGAGTTCTATAGGGATCCATAAATCTATAAAAATAAAACTAGACTTTTGCAAGCTATTAGGAATACTCTGTTTGGCTTGCTGACATATATGACAAATAGTGTGATCTACAGGGTTCACATGAATATCAGTAATGTGTTTCATAGCATGAAAGGAAGGATTCTCAAGCCGCTAACACCATAAAGTGGATAAATAATCATCTTTGACTACAAAACTGGCTACCACCTTGAATGTTTCTTTTAACAAGTACAATCCCTGATAATCAATACCAGTCCAAATCACCTTCCCATTAGAAGGTGCCTGCAACACACAAAATTTAGGGAAGAAATTGACACTACATTGGAGTTCTTTGGTTAACTTGGCAACCGACAACAAGTTGAATTTGAAGTTTGATGCATGCAATACATCCTGCACTCCATGACTTCCCAACACAATAGAATTTCTTGTCCTTGTAATGTGGGACTTATTTCCTGTAGATAACTTAACAGTACTAGATTTTTTATTATACTCCTCAGCTAAGAGGTCCTTAGAAAACTCAACATGATGAGTAGCGCCTGAATAAATGATCCAAGTATGTGCAAAAAAGGTAGGTGTTATTGACACATTAACTGCCAAATTTGCCTTGCATTTACCCACATCTCTGGTGTTAGAGGTGTAACATCTCACAAATTGAAATAGCTACGAAGAATTTTAGAAGTTGAAATAGTCAGTTTTGAAAAGAATTAAAATCTGAAAATTTTCTTAAGTTAGAAAAAAGTGAGTTTTTTGTCAATTTCAAATAGCCATAACTCCTAGCTAAAGATGAGTTAGGTGTAGTTCCAGATATGGTTGGAAATACCTTGAAAATATCTTTCCAACACTGCCAAGTTTGTAAAATTTTGAGTTTGGATGAGTGAGTTATGCCCTTTGGAAGTTGGGTTGTTGGATTAAGGAAATGCCCAATCCGGAAATTAAAAGGGTAATTTTGTTTTTTGCTTACCCAATAATTAAATTTGTTTTTGGTAATATTATTAAGGGTCTTAACTGAACTTTGGTCAACTTTACACTTTTGGATAAAGGTTAGGGTTTTTAAGAAAGAAAGCAAGAGAAGAAGAAAGGAAAAAGGATCCAAGATCATCGAGTTTGTCAAGAATAACTTGTGGATTTCGTCGAGGGTGATCCCTAAAAAGGTATGTGAGTCTTCCGTATAGTTGGGTTATTTCACCCACGTGTCAAGCATGTTTGATTCAGCATTATTTCATCCTAAAAAGATTGAATTTTTAAATGTTCATGAATATTGTTCATGTATTGCTTTTGTTCTTGAACATGAATTGAGATTTAGGAGTTCTTTGATAATCTTGGTGTTGTTCTTGAATTCATTGGGTTGGATCCTTGTATATATATGATGTGGACACATGAATCTGAAGTGAATTTGAGAAAAAAATCTAATTAAAATGATTTAAGGTCAGAATACGAGAGGAAATTCGGCAGATTTTTGCCTAAGGAACAAGTTTGTGCGACGCAACCCCATAGCGCCAAGAGCACTGAAGTGGCACGCCAGAATGGTGCCTCGATAAGGAGAGGCTGGCGCGGCGCGCCCAGACGCACCCAAAACGTCATTTTCACCTAGTTTTGTTATTTCATCCGTTTAAGCTTTTCTAAAGTGCTTTAACAGTTCCCATTGATTCCAAGTACTATAAATTGCTTCTAAACATATACAAATCATCGAGAAACATGAATTACAACCTTGAATTCATAACTTCAAATTCAAGGAAAGTTTAGAGACAAGTCTAGAAAGTTCTTACTGTCCTTTCAAGAAGTATTTTACAAATGCTTTTAACTTCGTTAAGACTTAAGGATAAAGTTGACTGAAGAAATAATATGATTATAAGAAGTTCATTTCAAGTTAAATAAGTCTTTATCAAACGTTTTAACTTCGTTTTTAAGGCTCAAGTTTCAAGTTAAGCTAAGAGTAAAGAGTTGAGTTCACTTCTCAAAAATATATAGGAACTAAATATTCCCAAAAAATTTATATATGTTTTCACATTTAAGATAAGAGAAAACTAAGATTTCCAAAAGAGTTTTGAGCAAGGGGAACATTGATTCCAAGAGTGCTATTTAAAGCTAAGTGTTGAGCAATTATCACATCCCAAAGAAAGAAAGTTGTTTTCAAAAGCATGAGCTAAAGTACATTTTCGGGAGTAGTATTAAGCAGCGATATGGGGATGAGAGTTCGTATTAGCTTAAGTCTCCATGAAAACCTTGTAGTCATCATTGGTATTAATGGGTCACACTTTTCAGGTTATCACGTAAGTTAAGCTAGCAGATCCACTAAGTTAAGTTAGCTTCCTATACTGATGGCAAGGTATAGGTCTGTCCTTGGAGCGCGAGGTTGTCACGACCCAAAACGAGTCATGAGTGGCACCCACACTTAACCTACTAGGTGAGCGAACAAACAAATCTAAATCCCAACATTTACCAATAGTTCAACTATAAATAACAAAAATAATGCGGAAGATCCAAAACTTATTAATGTAACCAATTAAATAGGCTTATAAAATTTAACACTTATTATCCCCAAAATCTGGAAGTCATCATATCAAGAACATCTATCCTCAAATTACCAAGTCTAAGAGTATTTAAGAAACGAAAATAAGTAAAAAGATGATGCATGTTCGAAAGTCAAAGACATCAAGACCACAATCCAGCACGAGCTAGAAATAATAGCACACCCTGAACTCTGATGTGCTGGAGACTAACTAGAGCTGAGGGCGAGTCGAAATCGATGGTACACTTGCTTCACTCCACAAAAGAACAAAGAGGAAAATACATGTAGGGGTCAGTACAAGGAACACGT